>CABHPR010137163.1:56666-81949 GCA_902168415.1 Peromyscus melanophrys | reverse complement strand
GTGTGTGTGTGTGTGTGTGTGTGTGTGTGTGTGTGTGTGTGTGAGTGTGTATGTCTTCTTTCCCTCTTCGGGTTGTCCCCCACACCTCACCTGTCCCGTGAACTTTAACTTCTATATCCGAGCCTTTTCTTTGGTCCTCAGCCTCCCACACTGGACTTGAAGTGCTAGGGCACAAGGAAACTGTCCCCTGCCTGGGCACACTGAGAGGGCTGAGAGGCAGGCCTGGGCTCTCTGAGTACTGCTGGAAGAAAGCCCCTGGGTGGATGGAGTCTAACTGCCCAGCAGCTGCATGAGTCAGGACAGGCTAAGCTGGGCAGAGGGACAAATCAGCCTGGCGACTTATTCAGTGCAGCTTGGTCCTCCTCTATGTCACACACAGTGCTCTCCTGAAGGTGGTGACAGGGGTGTTGCGGCCTCTTCCATCTTAGAATGTCACAAGCTTAAACACATTGCTGCTAAGGTTGGCTCAGGAAACGAGGTCACGGCATAACCTGTACCTTCTAGGGACAGGGCTAAGTAGCTTCACGCCCTCTCTTATTCCTTTGACCATCATTTAGCCTTTTGGTCCTCAGCCTTCCTGCAAGGGAGGCTGGGAAATTTAGATCTGGGAAGAAAGAGTGAGGTGGTGGGCCCACAGCTTAACTGCCACAGCCACCATCTTTCCCAGTTCTTATGGGTTAGATCCACTTTGGAAAAGATGGTGTGGTGGTTTGAATAATAATGCCCCCCCCCCCAAGCTCATACATTTGAATGCTTGGTCCTCAGTTGATGATCTGTTTGGAAAGTTAGGAGGTGTGGCCTTGTTAGAAGAGGTGTGTTACTAGGGGTGGGCTTTGAGGTCCCAAAGCCCATGCTAGGCCCAGTGTCTCCATCTCTCTCCCTCTCTGTCTTCTGCCTGGTGATCAGGATGTAAAGCTCTTAGCTACTTCTCCAGCACCACACCTGCCTACCATGTTGCCACACTCCCCACCATGATGGTAATAGGCTAACCCTCTAAAACTTTAATCAAGCCCTCAATTAAATGCTTTTCCTAAGAGTTGCCTTGGTCATGGTGTCTCTTCACAGCAATTGGACAGTCATTAAGACAGATGGGGTGGGATTTTTTGCAGTCAGTGCTTTGGAACACAGTGTTACCAGAATCACTGGGCTACTGGCTTTCCACCTTCCTGTTAGTCACTTTTCTCATAGCTGCAGCCAAACACCTGGCAAGAAGCCCCAGGTTGAGTGACACAGACACCCATGGTCGCGAAGATGAAAAGTGTCAGGAAGGCGGGGGACTGGTTCCCTCCTATCTATAGTGAGGAAGAAGGTAGTGGACAGGAAGTGGGGCTGGGCTATAAAACCTCAAAACTTGCCCCCCCCCCCAATGACTTACTTCCTCCAGTAAGGCTCCATCGCCTAAAGGTTCTACAACCTTCATAAACAGCGTCAACCAGCTGGGGACCAAACATTCAAATACACGAGCCTGTGACAGACATTTCACATTCAAATCACAACCACTTTTGAGAATTTTCTCATTGTTAAAAGTGGATAGTGCTTCCAGGCTATGGACCATGGAGCCTGCTAGGGGATGGGGTGGCTAGAATTCCCAAAACTCAGCTAAACCTCAGGCACTGTAGATGGAAAACGTGCTGTCGCTACTGGATGAAGACCAGACACGTGTATTTTAAAGCCTGGCTGTCTTGTCACAGATAGTCTCGACTGACACACTTGGAAACATAATTTCTATCAGGTGGAGATGTGTGCACAGCTTCATGTGAGAAGTCCTCATAATGAAAAATATCTGGAACCACAGGATTAGCTTGTTTCCATCAACCCTGAGAGTACTCCATATGCCAGACTCTGTGCTTGGCTAATGGAGCAGAAAATCCAACCTCTTGTTGTGAAAAAATCCAGTCAGAGGTGTCTGTGTATATTGGTGGGAGGGACCTACATGTAAACAGACAATTGTGAAGCACTTGGATAAGTGTCCTGACAGAGGGACGCTCTTCGTTTCTTGGAACTCAGTGGAAATGCACGGATCGCAGCATCCTAGGATGCTAGGATCCTATCAGAAGGCTTCCTAGGGCTAGGGCTATCAGAGAAGGCTTCCAAGCAGAGGCACCATTTAAATTGACACTTGGGAGCAAAGAGGACTTGGCCAGAGCCTGGGAGAAGGAAGAGTATTTCATGGGGTGGGGTCAGTAAACAAATAGAGAGGCATGAATGGTTCCCAAGTCGGGAACCAGAGAGAACACTGGGCAGCACTGAGCCACATTCAAAAGAAAGGCTTTCGGGCATCAGTGAGTAAAGGACAACCCAGAGAGGGACATGCAAATCATCTAACAAGAATCTTGTATCCAGAGCAAAGAATTTCTACAGCTCAATACAAGTAAAAGGTTGGCAGAGACCTGGAACGGATGTTTCTCCAGGGAAAACACACACACGTGAACAGGCTCAAATCAAAGCTGCCCCATATCACTCATCACTAGGAAAGCTTGAGTTGAACCATAGTGAGACACCGCTGTGCATCCATCAGGATGGGTGGGAGCCAGTGCACTGTGCATCCATCAGGATGGGTGGGAGCCAGGGCACTGTGCATCCATCAGGATGGGTGGGAGCCAGTGCACAGATAGTAGTGGGTGTTAGAGGCGGAAACCCTGTGCTCTACTGGTGGAAATGTGAGATCACACAGACGCTTTGGGAACCTGATGGCTATTTGTCAACAGCAAACAAGGAAGCCTGTGTTTGGGTCCACTCAGAGAGACCCGGGCACCCATGTTTGTAGCACCGCTGTTTCGGATCCAGGAGTCGGAGGTGTAGTGGGGAGGCCACAGAGCTCCTCGCCTGCCTGTCACTCAGATGTCAAGGAGCAGAAACAGGAATTGAATCTTACAACTGCACTTCATTCAGAGATCCTGAAATCAGAGAAGACGGGATTGCCGTTCTAAATATCTGTCTTATATCACATCTAAAGACAGAAGATTAATGTAGGGAAGGGTGGAAACAAAGACTGTCAGTCATTCCAGAGCTCAGGCTGCCCCCTCTTCAGGTGGTCAGCCAGGTTTCTAAGACTTGCCATGTCAGTGTCTCCTTATCATCACTTAGGTTAGGTTGCCTGGCCAGGGATGCCCAGAGAGCCTCGCGTCTGGGACTCCCCACAGCTTGGAATTCAAGCATGGCTACCAAGCTTGGCTTTTTAATGTGGGTTCTGGGGTTGAATATGGGTTCTCAGGCTTCCATGGTAAATCACCTTAGGGACTTTATAGACAAAGCTCTTATAGAGGTATTTAGGTATTTCCCTGGCCCAGTTATCTTACACACACACACACACACACACACACACACACACACACACACACACACACACACACACGGGAAGAACGGCAGAGGGCGTTCTTGAATGGCCCAGCCTTCCCTTGGCAGTAGGAGTATACATATGTAGGACACAAGCTTTGGGACTCAATTTCCCAAAGGTTCCTGCTGAGACTCCCAGAGGCCCCTCAAAGACATTGCTGAAATGCCTGCCTGGAAGGGCATCCCTCCCTGCCCCATGACTGAAGGGGTGGCCCAGGGAACTCTGGTTGCAACTGACCTTCGGAGCTGCCTCCCTCCTGCCAGGTGCCAGGCGTCATCTGGAACCTGTAAAAAGTTCATTTAGTGTGAGGTGGAGGCTGGGCATCCTGGGTCTGCCCCTTCATGGGAAGCCAAACCACCCTTTTAAAAAGGAATTAATTCAAAGTAAGTCCGTAGGATCCCAAATCATTAACAGACGTGTCCCACAAATGTCCAAATAATTGCGACTCGGGGTGTCTGAAAATCTCTCTTTGTCGTCAATGGTCGGATTGTCTGGGATAAAGAAAGGGAAGAGCTGTGAGGAAGATTCCAGTTTGCACAGGAGCTGTCTGGCAGCTTGGTTTCTATTAAGCTGGAGGAGGTGTCTGCTGAATGGATTTTCCTTCACTCTCCATTTTGAATCTGTGACAAGAGAAAGGTTGCCTGTGGCGGACTCCGCAGGTGGCCGAGCTGTTGGGTCTTGCCTGGGATTCCCCCTAGACTCTGGTCCAAAGGGTTGCCTCAAAGAGTTTCCAAGACCCTCAGAAACAGAGTGACTCTCAGTGCCACCCAGTTGGTGGAGACTGGAGAGAACTGAAGACATAATCCTCTTGTCTGGAAAGGGCAGAGTTCTGATCCTGGAGGCTCTACGGAAGATGCCTCCAACTCACTGTGCAATCTGTAATCCTCCTGCCTCCATCCCTAGAGTTTTTATGATGCTGGGGACTGAACCCAGAGTTTCCTTTCATGCTTAGAAATGCCCTAAAGACTGATGTACTGCCCTAGCCCCAGGGAAAGGGGTTCTTGATTCAGAAGTCCTGGGAGACTTTGCTGCTCTTCATTTCCTGCCATCCCCCCTCTACTATCTCCATTGCCCCTCCACCATCTTCCTGTCACCCTTCTGCCCCCCCCCCCCCCAACCAGCACACTCCATCCCTAAGAGTTCCTTTAAGATATCCAGGTATCTCAGTTTCAGAGAGATTAATAAAGTGGAGGAACCTTCATGAATCTAGGACCCCGGGTCTCTAGATTATACCAATTGGCTCTCTTAGCCACCCAGCCTCTGCCACCTCTGACCTCAGGCCCTTTCACAGGCTAGCTGTAAGCCCTATGGCAGTTGCTGCCACTAACAATCTAACAGTGTTCTGATGGGGGTCTCTCTCTCTCTCCCCCTCCCTCTTTTTCTCCCTTCTTCCCTCCCTCTCCTCTTCTTTCTCTTCCTTTCCTTCTATCTTCCCCCTCCCCTCCCCCATTTCCTTCCCTGCCCCCACCCCCACCCCCGCGCCCCTCCCACCCCCCACTTCCCAGAGCCGGGGCTTTCTCAACCTCAAGGTTGATAGGGCCTTGTCACAAAGTCTGGCTGGGCTGGCCAAAAGGGAGACAGACACTGATAAACTTTCCTTTGATCTCCCATCTACAGTCTGAAAAAATAAATCGGTTGGTGGGTCAGAGCCCATGAGCTGGAATGGTTCCTTGTTCCACGTGGAGCTCAGGGTCCCTGACTCTTGCAAAGTTCATGTCAAAGCAAGGACTGCGCTGGGGAGGGATTTAAGAGAATGGGCAGGGAAGCTAATTAGGTGAAAATCATTTAAATGGTTTTCCAGGCATCTTTGATTTAAAGCATTTCTCACCACCTACTGCATAATTAACAGCAGGACAAACGAGTGAACAAAAGCTCTCCTACCCAGAGGGATTATGTTAATTTTCATTAATCTTATATATTACCATCTCTCTCCAAATGAATGTTATCGTAAAGGCCCAAATGCCTCCTTTGATCTTGGGAGGGAAGGAGGGAGGAAGGGAGGAGGAAGAAAAAGAGTTTGTTTAGAAATACTGTTTTAGCCACAGAATCTGAGCCCAGGATCAGAAGTTTTGTGTACCCAACCACAAGAAAAAAAAAAAAAAAAAAAAAAAAGAAATCTATGGAGAAGATGAGACACTAGCTGTCCCCAAGAAAGCAGGTGCATTTCACGGCTTGGTCCATGTTTGGCGTCTTTAGTTTGTGTTTTTTTAAGTCCTGAGGGTGCACGGATGCACTAGTGTGTGTGTAGTGTGTGTGTGTGTGTGTGTGTGTGTGTGTGTGTGTGTGTGTGTGTGTGTGATAGAGACAGACAGACAGACAGACACAAAGACACAAAAACAGGACTTTCTGACTGACAAATTCTGCCACTTACTGGCTGGGTGGCCCTAAGAGTCACTCTGGTGTCTCTTAGTAGAGACAGCGGCAATGTGATGTCATCTTCCACAATTTCACTACCTGAGAGTCTCATATAGCTCAGGTTGGCCAGGAACTTGATAAGTAGCTGAGGATAACCGTGGATTCCTCATCTCCTGCCTCTGCCTCTGGAGTGCTGGAGTTGCATGCTTACATTACATGCCTGATTTGGTCTTCAGATTTTGAGTTCATAAATGGATGAAGCCAATGATTAATTAGATCAAAGCCTCGGAGGATCCATTCGCCTCTGGAAAGGTCCTTACAGATACACCCGGACATGTGCTTTACCACATTTCTGTGTGGTAACTCTCAATCCAATCAAGATCAACTATTACAAGTTCCCAGCACCTCCCATAACAGTGCCATCAGCTGGGGACACACCTTCAACACGTGAACCTGTGAGACATTGCATGATCAAACTATTAAAAAATAGCAATAAAAAAACTAGTAACAATGTAAATAAAACAGACAGATACAGGTGTGCACATACACACAGACACACACACGTATGATTCTACATGTGAACATGTCGAATAGCTTCATTGTATCTATATGACAAGTACAAATACATGCTTTATAAGACACAGTCTCCCAGGCCCCCTTAAAAGAATGGAGTGAGTTCATTGTCATCCCTGGAATACTCTATAAATGGCCACCACAGATAAAGGGCCCATACACCACATCTCCACAGTTGTCATAGGATTTTTTTTTTTTAAGACAGGCTCTCACTATACAGCTCTGATTGTCCTGGAACTTACTATGTAGAGCAGGCTAGCCTCGAACTCACAAAGTGCTAGGATTAAAGGCATGCATCAGCATGCTCAGCTCCAGTATCACTTCTTTTTAAGATGTCTTATATTATATTTTATTTATGTGTATGAGCATGTGTGTGCAGATGTCCACTGAGGCCAGGAGAGGGAGTTGAATCCCCTGCAGCTAGAGTTACCAGGTGGTTGAGAGCTACTTAACATTGGATGCTAGGAACTGAATTCTGGTTCTCTGAAAGAGCAGTAAGCACTCTTTTATTTTTAATTTTTTAAATTTAATTTTATTTTATGTGCATTGGTGTTTTGCCTGTATGTATGTCTAGGTGAGAGTGTCAAGTCTCCTGGAACTGGAGTTCTAGACAGCAGGGAGCTGCCATGTGGGTGTTGGGAATTGAACCCTGATCCTCTGGAAAAGCAGTCAGTGCTCTTAGCCGCTGAGCCATCTCCCCAGCCCGCACTCTTAATCCACTTCCTCAGCTTTCTCACGAGTCTCAGTATCACGTGCTCACGGGTGAAGAAGCCAAACCTCAGAGAAGTTGGTGGACTTGCCCAAGGATGTGCAGAATGTAGGATACAATGGTGGTGGCCACAGGCATGAACAAAGGCTGGCTTTGGATCCTACCCTGCTATCTCTCCGCGGTGAAGCCAGGCTCTCTGCCCCCCCCCCCACACCTCCTGATAATGCCATCTCACTTAATCCTGCCAGCTGATGCGGCCCACGGGTCACATTATCCTCACTCTGCTGATGAGAGAAGCATCAGAATGGAAACAGACCAGGAGGATCCAGGGCCAAGGGCAGGCCTCCAGGACCCATGGGGCCATTCTAGGGCAGGAGTGTACCTCAAAGAAGGGGACATGGGCTGGCCTAGCAAGAGTGAGACAGATAAGCCCAGTGGGTTTCCAGAGTTGGGCCAGGGTGCGTGTGGAGCAAGGCTGTTTACTCAGCTGTAGGAGAAGATTGCAGGCAGGGTCGGTGCCGATAAAGCCGGCTGTTTTCAAACTAAACATGGCCTTTCTGCCGAGCTGGCAAGCTGGGGTGGAAGACTACAGGGTCTCTGTGTGTCTTTCCGGTCCTATCATTGACCACGTATCCCCCTGGGCTCTTGTGTGGATGTTTGAATGAACTCCCCAAGAGATTGAAGCGGCCGTGAGTGGCTTCAAAGAATGGTCATTCAGGATTGAAGTTCACAAAGCCCAGGACATCTTTGAAGATGGTGGTGGCCAGGACATGAGTGGCCGGTGTGGTTCTGCAGTTCCCAACCCTGAGCGAATGGCTCCTAGGGCGGCAGAAGAAGCTGCTGGAGGGGCTGGCTGGTAGGACTGAGAAAAGCTTGCACCTTGAGCTGCTCTAGGCCCTCGAATGTTCCATATCCATTCCCATTTCAAGACTCACAGCATAACTGAAAAAGAAGAGAGGTGTCCCACTCTACCTCCGTGTTTTCAGTTGAGAGCACAGAATGGAAGAGTTGAGAAGGGTCATTCAGAGTCACAGCTAGTCCATCTGAATTTTGCTCTGAGGGTGGTGGCCTGACCCCCAAATTGACAATCACTGTCATTCTCTAGTGGCAGGCAGGGTGTGTGTGTGTGTGTGTGTGTGTGTGTGTGTGTGTGTGTGTGTTTTAAGATGGCTGCAACAATGTGTTCCAACTTCTTATGTTCATATAATATGCTTGGACGACATTCTTTCTAGGAGTGGTAGGGTCTGTGCGGTCTCCCTTAGAAGCTGGTCAGATTTGTGCTAAGGAAAGATCATTTAATTATAAAAAACACCTTCCTTTCCCTCCTGGGTCTCTGTTGGAACCTGGCTGCCATGTGTCAGGAAACCCAGTGGATCCCACATGGAGAGGCCGTTGAGTGTTGTGCACAGCAGCCACCTGAGAACCCAGATGAGGTTCCGGCTGGCAGGCAACATGAGCTGCTGGGCATCATGCATCCAATGCCCTTGAAGTCCCTGACCAAGGAAGAGCCAGACACAATCCAGAAGGGCCAGACCAAGTAGAGTCAACTGAATAGAGCGAGAATCACTGAATTCCCTTACTGCATGGCCATGATCCTGGCTATTCAAGTAGTCGGTGGTATACCACAGAGCACAGGGGACAAACGAGACGACAGCCTCCAATGTGACCCCAGTCAAGTCCTGTCCCCAACTGTGATGGATATCTTTCTGGTGGCTATGAGCAAATACTCAACAAACACAACTTGAAGGAAGAGTTTGAGGCACACAGTTTGAGGGTGCAATCCGTCATGGTGGGAAGGTGTGGGAGCGGGCACGTGAAGCTGGTCACTTTACATCTGCAGTCTGGAAGCCAAGAAAGTGAATGAGGATGCTCAGCTGTTTTCTCCTTTTTATTCAGCCTTGGATCCAACCATGGTATGTTGCTTACTATGGTTAGGGCAATTCTTCCCACCTTAAGGAACAGAGTCTGGAAAATTCCTCACAGACCTGCACAGAGGCTTGCCTCTGAGGCGATCCTAGATCTCCTCTGGTTGACATCTGAAACCTCACCAGCCAGGTTTTTACCACTTGCGGCCCTGTTGGCACTGTGTTTTGAGATCCCACAAGAGTCTCAGAACACCCACGGAGCTCTACTTGCAGATTTTAGACTTTTAAAAGGCTATCTCTTCAAAGTCTCCCAGGCTTTCCCCGCCAGTGGCAGTGGAGTTCCCTCTACTTTTCAGGGACCAGTTTTCTGTCATAGCTGTTTCTGGTGTTACCCTGAAGCCCTGGCAGAACAATGGGGAGGAATGGGCTACATTGGCTCGTGGGTCCAGAAGATTCAAGTCTTCCCCTGTGTGCTGATGGGGAACATCATGCTGACGGGAGAATGTGGAGGAGAGCTAGCTGTTCACTAGATGGCTGTCAGGTGAGACAACACATGACCAGGGCTCATGTGACCTCAAGGACCCATCCCTAGTGACCTACTTCATCCAATTTGATTTCACTCCCTAAGCGTCTGCAACCTCCCAAAACAGCACGGCCCTTTGGGAACCAGGTAGTCATGCCATGTGCCTCCAGGGGCTGTTTCCTACACGAAGCGTAACAGTGCCAGGGCAGCAAGAGTAAGGAAGGAGGGCCCTTGAGGTGGTGGATAAGGTGTAACAGAGAGATCCGAGGCTTATGCTAGCCTCCATAGTGAAGCACTAGCTGAGATGGAGGCATGTTCTGAGCTTTTTAATAACTTGACATAAACTGGAGTCCTCTGGGAAGAGGGAGCCCCGACTGAATAATTACCTCCATCAGATTGGCCTGCAGGCATATCTGTGGAAGCATTTTCTTAATTAATAATTAAAGTGATTTGAATGAAAATGTCTCCCACAGGCTCGGGTATTTGAACACTTGGTCCTCAGTTGGTAACACTGTTAGGGGAGGTTAAGGAGGTGAGGCCTTATGGGAGGAAGAATGTCACTGGAGGTGAGTTTTGAGAGTTTAAAGATGTTATCAATTCCAATTCACTCTCCTTCATGCTTACAGTTGAGGATGGGAGCTCTCAGCTCCCTGCCCTGGCCGCCATGCCTGCCTGCTGCCATGCTTTCCCACCATAATAGGACCTTCCCTAGGGAATTAGAAGTCAAAATCAGCCCTTCCTTCTCTAAGTTGAGCTGGTCGTGGTGTATTATCACAGAAGCAGAAAAGTAACTAATAAAATGATGGACGTGGGAGGACCCAGCCCAGTGTGGGCTGGTGGTCCTGGGTTGTCGAAGAAAGCAAGCTGAGCAAACCATGGAGAACATGTCCATGAGCAGTGTCCCCGGTTCAGTTCCTGCCTCTAAGTTTCTGTCTTGTCTTCCCTTAATGATGGACGGTGACCTGTAAGCCAGATAAGCCCTTTGCTCCCCAAGTGGCTTTGGGTTATGCTGTTTACCACAGTGACAGAAAAGTAGGCTGGGCCAAGGGGCAGGAGACCCAGGACAGTCTCCCCAGGATGGGATCTGCAGGCTGTGCTGAAGTCGGGGGAGCCTGTACCAGACTCCGGCAGTGGAGTCTGAGTGGAAAGGAGGTTGGAGAACAGTGGTCGGTGGGGGAGCTCCTCAGCCGAACGAGGCTCTGCTTCCACCAGTGATCTGGCCACCCTGAAATGTAAATGCATAACACATCTTATACAGTTGCTCATAGTGTGCCAGGCAGGGTGAAATCAGGTCCCCCCAAACCATGAATTCTTGAAAACTAAAGCAACATCAAGGCCAGGCTTCCGGGCATTTGTTGTTGAGACAGCGTCTCATGTAGCCCAGGCTGGCCTTGGCCTTGAACTCACTATGAAGTTGAGGTTGACCTTGAACTTCTGATCCCTTTTCCTCTACCTTCCATGTGCTGAGATAAGAGGTGTATGCCACTGTGCCTGATTCGTGCCGTGCTGGGGATGGAATCTAGAACGTCACGCATGCTAGGCAAGTGAGCTGCCAGCGGAGCTCCAGCTCCGCCCACTCTGAGTGTTTCGAACAGTTAAGGGGGTTTTCTTTGCAGGCATTTCTGCTGTGCTGGGAGGGCTTCTGGGCCTCTTCTTCCATCTGCTACTTTTAAATCTTGGTGAGAGCAGCACTAGCCAGGCCCTGCTGCAGGCACGCGGAGTGTCCTGCCAGTCTGATCTCTGTGCTGCTGTTTCCTGTCCAGCTCTGATTAGTTCCCTTTCTTGCCACTGTGGCTGAATCTCGAGACAAAAGTGACAAAGATTTACTTTGGCTCATGGTCTGAGGGGATACAGTCCATCCCGGCAAGGAAGACACCGTCAGAGGAGGCTACATCGTGGCAGGAAGTGGAGGGCAGACTGGAATTGGGACCAGACTGTAAGTCTCAAGGTTTGCTGAAGAGTGAGGGTTCACCATCCAAAGGTTCCACTAAAGCCTGAGCTGCCTTTGACCTTGTGGAGTCAGGACCATATTTCTACTTGACGTGGCCCAGTCCCTGGGCTCTGCCCTTGGCCTGAGTTCTGACAGGTGAACCCCACAGGCTAGGCTCTGCTTTGGCCTGGTCACACCAGCCAGGCTTGTAACTTTACTGTCCTCCATGGCTCGCCAGAACCCAAGCCCATCAAGGCCACCCTGACCCTGCATCTAGGGAAAGGCCTAGGAGAGCTCTCAGACCTCATGCCACGCCTGTCCCTGTCCCTTGGGTTTTCTGCTTCTTCAGTTTTTCGCAAATGATTTTCCAAGCCAGTGGATTTAATTACATTACACTCAGGGAAATCGGTGCCATTTCTTAATTACTTTTATAGCTGAAAGGCAATTACTTAGCAATAGCAGACGGGTCTTCTCGTGTTGCCTGGAGCTCTTCGGCTATAAGGAAATGTCTGCAGGGAACCAGACCTGGCTTTGAAGAGCTTGGGTCGCCCCTCGGGTAATGGAAACTGGGTTAATTGGGTTTGGGGAGAAGGGTACATTTTGTAAGAAAGAAGATAAAATAAAGGTGTTTTTATACTACCATCTATCCAGGCACCCTCAGCCTCTCCCTCCTGCTTGGCTCTGTGCCGAGGCTTTGGGAGACGCTGTCTCTGCACCTGTTGCCTCTGAATCTTTCCCAAAGCCCACTCGCCCTGCCAGGCCACTGACATCACATACCTGGGTGACAGTGGTGGCCTTAGAACTGGCCACCCCCTCACGTTCCACCTGACTCCCTGCAGTGTATTGACTGCAGCCCCTGTGGATGTGGCCTTATTTAGGAAAAAAAAAAAAAAAGTCTCGTTGCAGATGGGATAACATACAGTTAGGGAGGTCTAGATGGAGCTGTCATGGACTTTCTCAGGTGGGCCCCAGAGCCAACAGGAAGCAAAGGGGCTGGGTCAAGGCCAGAGAACATGTCTTCAAGCTGAGAAGAGCCAGGGTGACTGGGAGTTCCCAGAAGCCACAGGTGGCCTGGAAAGGAGCTACCCTCACAGCTTCCAGAAGCAGAGAGAGTCAGCAAGAACCTTCAATTTTGATGCTTTCAGACCCACGAACGATTACATTTCAGTCCTTATAAATCACTTGGGGTGTAGCCATCCCTTATGCCAACTTGCATTACCACACCACACTGAGTGAAAATCTGGGCTACCTGCTGTGGACTCAGGGAACAGCTTTAGAGCCTGCTTGCCTCTCCACTGGGCTCCTGCCGGTCTCCTCTGCCCCCCCCCCCCCCACACACACTTTCTTTGCTCTTCCTCACACAGAGAAAACCCTCTCTTATCTAAGGGCCTGTGTACCAGCTCTTCTGTTTCCCTGATGGCCATTCCTGAGAACCACCCTGCTGACTGTGACCTTGCACCTGCTCCAGGTCAGGGCTGCAAAGCTGTCCCTGTCTGTCCTTGGGCACAGATGCCCCCACCCTCTACCATGTTCATGTCTTTTCCTGTTGCTGCAGATAAAATGCCCCGGCAAAAGCAATTTAAGGGAGAAAGAGTTCACATAGGCTCACAGTTCCAGAGGGATGGAGTCAGTCCATCTTGGTGGACAAGGCATAACAGCAGGAGCAGTAGACCGGCCTGTCACATTGCTTGTTAGCAGTCCGGGAACAGAGGGGGAACAGGAAGTGGAACCAGGCAATGAAATCTCAAGGTCCCGCCTCCCCCAGTGACACACTTCCTCCAGTGAGGCTCCACCCTCTAAAGGGTCTATAACTTTCCTGACTAGCACCACCAGCTAGGGACTGAATGTCCAAAACATGAGTCTGTCCGGGACATTCACATTCAGGTCATAGCAACGCTCTTCCTGGACAGCCCAGGAAGCCAGCATTGGCTCAAGTGGAAACCAGCTCAGGAGTCCAGGAGCCTTCCTCTACCTACCTTCACTGTGTCAAGTCCCTTTTTTTCTGTTCCTAGGGCAGAGCTTAGGTTTCTATTGCTGTGATAAAACATGGTGACCAAAAACAACTCGGGGAGGAAAAGGTTTAGTTGATCTTACACTTCCAGGTAACAGTCCATCACTAAGGGAATTCAAGACAGGAACTCAAGTAGTACAGGAACCTGGAGGCAGGAACTGATGAAGCCATGGAGGAGTGCTGCTTACTGGCTTGCTTTTCACAGCTTGCTTAGCCTGCTTTCTTACAGTATCAGGACCACCAGCTGAGGCATGGCACCACCCACAATCTCTCCCACATCACTAATTAAGAAAATGAACTAAGACTTGCCTTCAGGCCAGTGGAGGCATTTTCTCCCCCGTTGGAGGAGGCATTTTCTCAATTGAGAATGGCTCTTCCCAAATGACTCTAACTTATGTTAAGTTGACATAAATCTAGCCAGCACAAGTGGGATCCTTGAAAGAAAGGAAGGGGAGCTGTATGTGAGGTCCACATCTTGGGCAGGGCACTGAGATCTACTCCTTTACTCGTGAAATCATTTATCCATTCAACACACATCCCAACACTGTGGGCTGGCAGAAGGCTGGGTGCCTTCTGAGTGACTCACAATATCAGCATTTACAGGCTGCGTCAAGGTTGTCAGGTTGTCATTTGCCATGGAGGAGAGGAGGGACTAGCGTCTTCAGAGCTGCCAAAGTCTAAATAAATCCCTTAAATAGAGTTACCTCACTCCCGTCCTTCCCTGTCATGTTTTCAGCTCTAGAGTGCTTTATAAATCCTAATACAATGTGAGTGCCATGTGAATGGTTGCTGTCTTGTGTCATTTGGGAAGAAGAGCAAGGAAACAGTCTGCGCCAGCTCAGCACAGATACATCATGAGTCTAATGACATCTCCTTTCTGCTGCTGGCCGAATTTGTGCACAAGGAGCCTATGGGTACAGAGAGCATTGAACTCTGAGTGGTGCCACAGGCAGCATTGGGGGGCACAGAAAAGACCCCGAGCCAGGTTGGAAGAGCCCTAGAGCAAGAACCTCCAAGATGGCTCTCTGCTACTGAGTTGGCTAGGTAGGGAAGAGCTGTGGGCTCACGGGCTGTATGGGATGAAGAGCCTGGATCCAGGACTGGGGCAGCCATGCAGGTTTAGTCCCTGGTAAAGGCTCTGCAAAGAGTCTATATAGGTGAGGCACAGAAGATGCCCAGTGGTGGCCTCTGTGAGTTAGGCATAGGGAGTGGGAAGAATTGTACACACCTGTCCAGCTGTACCCATCTATGACTCCTGTTCACACTGAAGCCCTGTCATGTCCCAATGGCATAATGAAGATGCTGTCACCATCCTCCACAGTGCAGGTGGGGACACACTGCCCCCCAAAAGTGTTGGAAACCACAGAGAAGCAGAAGCAGAAAGGCATGCTAACATTCTTCTGCTGTCATGTGTGAGACCCAGAACCCACATATATGAGCACGCTCCCCTGAAAGCAGGCTCCGAGCCCTCCTGTGACAGGAGCCTGCCCCATACCCAGAGAGGAAGAGGGAAGACACAGAGCTCGTGAGGAACTGAACAGGGACAGTGAGGGCCCTAGCTCCTGGCCTTCAATGCCCTCTGAATGACTGTCCCTGTGCCATCAAGCCTCCAATTGTGTTCCTGCTTCTTTGGACTTCATTCCCGAAGGCTCCCATGTGGAACCTATTATATAAATTTGTTATACATTTCTCTCTTGGTAATCTGTGCTTGGTTATGGGGTGTCAGCTATGACCCTCTCGATGGTTGAAGACACAATTTTCTCTCCCCTGTATGCTCAGACTCAAGCCAGGGAAACACAAGCAGGTGCTTGTGTCTTGAGAGGGAGTCTGTTTCCTCTGCGTCTGGAGGAGAAAGTCCAAAAGCAAGATGTCTGCAGGCCATGCTTTCTTCAGGTCCTCAGGGACACTCTGCCCTTGTTTCCTGTTGCTACAGCATTCTTCCCCGTGTGTCTCTTGCCTGTAAAGACAGCAGCCATGGGATTAGGGCTAACCTGATCTCACACAGCCTCACACCACCTTGACTACATCTGCAAAGGCCCCATTTCTAAGTCCGGTGAGAGGCTGACATACCTTTTGGAGGACAAGATCAACTCCACAGGATGCTGATCTGTCACAAGAGCTGTGGCTATGTCGAGCTCTTGTGTGCTGGATCAGTGGGCAACTTGGAGCTGTGAGCTTTGCTACTAATGGAACCCCAGAAAAAGTGTGGGGCTGACTGTTCCAGGGGGCCTTGGGATCAGATAGGGTTGTTCCCTCATTCAAGACACCTTGTCGCACCGGGCGGTGGTGGCTCACGCCTTTAATCCCAGCACTTGGGAGGCAGAGCCAGGCTGATCTCTGTGAGTTTGAGGCCAGCCTGGGCTACAGAGTGAGTTCCAGGAAAGGCACAAAGCTACACAGAGAAACCCTGTCTCGAAAAACCACAAAAAAAAAAAAAAAAGACACCTCATCTTGCAGGAGGGGAATATCACTGTAATGGAATAGGAAGAAAGAAGCCTGCCCATCACAAATGACATTGAGAGGGGTATGGACGGTAGAGAAGAGGGCAGATGATCCTGTCATGGCAGTTGAGGGACATCCAAGAGGAGGGTCATTTTAGGCTGGGACAGATTGATAGGTGCCAGAAGGAGAAGGGTGCCGAGGTCTGGGAACAAAGACCACAGTGGGAAACTTGCCAACTATGTGGAGACAGTCTCCTGTCTTCTCTCAGCAAACACACTTTCCTTGAGTATGGAAAATGCCTTGGTTTGGGGGTCAACTGAAAGGAGGCAGCCATGTTCTGATCAGCAACCCATTCAAAATAAAGCCGAGCCACCCTTGGTAAACCCCCCTCAGGTGGGTGGGTTAGGGGGCTGCAGATTTCAATAGCTTCTGGCCTGGAGGGTGGTTCTGGGCTCTGCAGCCCTTGGCCCAGGAGGCGGACTCACTGAAGTAGCCCAGGCTTCAATGTTGGGCTGTTTGCATTTCTTGACAAAGGAAATTTGTTGGGCTTAAGTTGCCAAGGGTTTGCATCTGGATTCTATGATGTCTGGCTTCAGGAGGGCTGCGCAGAACCCGCTCCTCAGGGCCTCGCTGGCCTCGTGTAATTAACTTAAGTGCTCTGAAGATGAAAGCTTAGTCGCCTGATCCCGGATTACTGCGAGCGCCGCAAAGGTAGGCAGAGCAGACTGCGAGTTATCTCCCCGCCATTGAAGTTTCCAGAGATACCAGTGGTGGACAGTGTCAGTCAGGAAGTTTGGGCATGTTGGAATTTATTAAATTTGCAGTTGGGAGAAAAAAAAAACAAAAAACAAACCGGAGTTCTGGATGCCAGCGCAAAAAGGTCAAGTGGAAACACAACATCACGTAATGAAGTGATTAATCATATTTTGTATTAGAGAAACTAGTATCTTAGATCAGGCTCATTTTTGTGCAGTTCCAAAGCAGAGATGTTAATTTCCTGATTCCTTCCTCATAACTTCTGGAGGTTTCCTCCTAGCTGCTGAAACTACCTCTTGCTCTGTCTCCTCCTCCTTTCTTGTCCCCATCTCGCTCCCCTCCTCCAGCTGGAGTAAGGTAGCTTTGATCATCCAATGCTGGGGGTGGGGCTGGGGAACGTGGGGGTGCGAGTGTGTGGGGATTCCTACAGGTGATTTTTAGGCCTGAATTCCATTGTGACAGCCATGATTTATTTTAACTACCAACCCAGGAAAGCAGGCGCCGCCAGGATGAATACCTCCACCAACCCCCTAGCCAACTAATTTTACTGTTTATGAATCACTAATATGTTTAAGGGAGGGTGGGGGGAGAGGAGTGCCATTGCAGATAGCCAAGAGTCAGACTTTGAGAAGAGACCTCATGGTGCTCAAACAGTTCCACATGGCTGCCATGGCAAAGCTCTACAGATAGACAACACATGGGGTACAGATAGCGCCCCCGCCTCAGTGGGGAGGCGGGCAGAGGCTACCGGGAGATGAAACACTTTCATCTCTCTCAGGGAGATAAACAGGCCGGGCTGGATAGGCCTCTTTATTTACAAAAGAAAATTAAATCCGTTTTAACACTTGCTCCCTTCATAGGAAACACATGTTCCCTGGTAATTGTTTTGAACTCATTTAAAGGGGCCAGGCTGCACCATGCCATCGAGTTGGGTTGCACTCTCATTTTCTCACTGGCCAGGGGTGGCCATGGAATTTGCAAGGAATTTCTTCCCAATTCCAGAGGCTCCAAGAAGGGGGCATTCTTTGGCCGAGCTTTCGCTGGAGCCAGGTTTGGCTTCCTGCCCCCTGGAGGGAAGCCCCTCACCCCTTACTGGGAGAAGTCTGCCCCCAGCGCCCCTTGCCCCGAGTCCTTATCGGGAGTTTGGGGTGGATCAAAGGGACTCACAGCCCTAATTGAGCCCGACAGGCCTCCCTCCTGCCTGGGAGTTTTTGCAGAAAGAGAAATGAAAGGTTGGGTGATTTTTCCCAAGAGTTCCTGATAGAGTTTTACGACTGCAAGGTGTCATTCAAAATCTCTGTGTCCCCGGGCCTTGGGCTGCGCTTTTCAAATGTTAATGTGCATGGGATCTCCTAGGGGCTCTAGCTAAATGAAGACTCTCATTTGTAGGACTAGGGTGGGGCCTGAGAGTCTATTTCTAACACCACTGGGGATGATGCCCAGAGCAAGAGTCACAGGTGCAGTTGGCAGCTGGCAGCCATCCCCGGAGGGTCTAATTCTGCCTCTAGAGTGGCGCTTGAGAATGTGCATGAGTGCCCAGGTCTTCTTGATTCTGCTGGTTGCAGAGGACACTTTCCAAACCCTGGTTCAAGACTAATATTCTCCCTGGAGCAACTGAGGATTCTCAGCAGAATTCTCCCCACCCCCACCCCCATCCTAGAACTCACATTAGAGAGGGTGACAGAACCAGAGCCAGCACCCAGCCCAACACTGGCCCTTGTGTACACAGAAAGTGGGAAGTAGGGCAGGCAGGCATAGGGAATGGCTGGCAACCTGGGACTCCGCTTGGCTTGTGCCTACACTTCCATTCTTCTAAAGATAACACACTTGGCGGCCAAATGCTCTGTCTGCATGTGTTGTACCATATACCCAATTCAGAATGATGTACCTAGCAACCAGCTAGCAACGTAAGATCCCCTCCCCAGCTGCCCAGAGCTGCACAAACACACATCCTGCTCTGAACAGTGGAAATACATTTCTTCTTCCTTTAGCAACCATCAAACTTGGACAGTTTCTATTCAAACACCCAGTTATGTCCAAGAACAGGGTGGAGGGGAATCAATTCTGCCTGAATCGGCTTGGGATGCATGTGCCATAAGGCAATGCTGTGTTCTCAAATGAACTTTTAGTGAAGGAAAGTCTCCTATTTATCATCTTATGCCCATGCATAATTGGGCATGTATATGATTAAAATCAGATGCATTATGGAATTTAGGGCTATGTACAGTAGAAAAATGATATGACCTAATCTATCAATTGAAACAGAACCACCCTCACCATGCCCTGAGTAAACAAACTCCTCTTGAAACCTGTAGAAGGAAATCTTGAGTAATAATCAGGGCCCTTGAATATCTTCACCTTGAGGTCTGCTGTTCCCCTGCAGAAGCTTCAGACCTGTTCCTTAAATTTGCTTCAAATGAAGTCTCCAATCTTTTTTCTAATTGCAAGTCAATATTTCAGTTTCTTGAATAAAGAGGCCAAGAACCTGGAAACATCTGACTCAGACCTTTACCCTCAGTAACAGAAGGATTGAAGGACCATGGGAACAGAGCCCAGTCCTCTGTAGGGCTTCCTCTGCCCAAACCCCAGAAACTGAAGACGGAAATGGGGTGAGATCCCAGGCACTCTAGTTGCCCTTGTCCCTGGGGTCTTGCTCCCTAGCCAGAGAGCATTCAGTGACGGAAGCATTTAGCACTTCACATCCTGACACAGCTATTATTGTGGTGGGTACCTGCTCACTTTGCAGTGTCCTCTCTTCCTGGCTCTTTAAGTAGGTGTTCCCCGTGTCATTAATCTTAGGCAGGTTCTGTCCTTCCCCCTTAGCCCCAGGTGAAAGTAAGCCTCGGAAGTCATGGTGAAGAGACCTGGGTATAACCGATAGCCTTCAGTGCTTCAGTTTCCCCACGAGGGAAGCCATCTAGTCCTTCAGAAACCCCAACGACAGAGGAAGAAGCAGCTAGCAGAGATGGTGAGCCCTGCTGGCCAATCACGCACCCACCATGATAAGAAGCTTTTTGGAGAACCTCATGGCCTCCGAGGACAGCTGCTGGAGGAGCCAGGGATACACTTCCCTGATTTGCTCTCTTTTTGTCCAAAGCCTTGTGTCTTTTACCTAAGAAAGTAGCCCCTCTAGAAACCAGTAGGAAGCCGTCTTTCCTAGGCTTCCGGAGCGTTTTTCTGAGGGAGGTTTGTCCTGGGTGAGGCTTCCTGTAAACTGAAGTTCTGGGCCCAGGTCCTGCTGTTCTAGACTCAGCCCTGCTCTGAGTCTCAAAGGCCCACCCCCCATGAGAGATCGCAATGCCCTTCAGCAAGGAGACCTGCTTCGTTTGGTGCCCTTGGCTGGCCCTAGGCCTTCCTTGCTGGAGTGGTGTCTCTCCCCAGGCCAGTAGCTAGCCTGGGGACTGGTGGCTTGGCTCTCTCTTTAGTCTTCAGCAGCCAGCATTGCCCCTCAGTGGGAGGTGAGGGATGCCACCCCCTTGTCTGTCACCCTCCCTTCTTATTCCTGTAGTAACTTGGAACCTCTGGGTGAGCAGCGTCCCTGCCGAGACTCTTGCTGCCCGGCTCTGCCTGCGTCCTGAGACTCAACTCTGCTTTTTTCTCCTGTTTCCCAGGACCCACAATTCAGTGAGCAATCCTAGTGGAATGAATGAATGAACAATTAAATAAATGATGGTAGGTAGAGTGGCTATTTGAGCTCCTGCCACTCAGTGTCAACCGCTGGGAACTCTCGCCATTGGCATCTGGCACCCAAAGCCCATGCAGACACTCATTCTCCCCATCCCTGTCTCAGCCACACAGCAGGCAGGCTCCAAGGCTCCTGCCTGGAGTCTGATCTGGATTGTGTTTAGGAGCTGACATCTTGTAGCTGATCCCCTTGTGACTGTCTGCTTTCTGCTTTCTTCCTACAGAGGCCTGAGGCCTACGGTCCTGGGCAAGGTGGAGGCTGCTTCCCTGTCCTGCCTCATCTGAAGAGACATCCAGCCATCCCATCTCCAGCCCTCCTTGCTCCCAGCAGTGCCCAGCTGCCTGTCTACCTCATTACCCTGAAGCCTGCAGGTCAATGTTGAACCCTCTGCAGAAATCCTACCAGGGACCTTGCAGGTGGAAGAGTTCCCTGAATTAACATTGAGAGGTTGCCATTCCTCCCCAAACTCCTTATTGGTTCTCACAAAGGATGGCTCGGGGAGGGGATGGGGACACAAAAGTCTGCTAAACCTGGGCATGTGCACATGACATGTATGCCTGGGTGAGTCTTCCCTCTCAGAAACCTTTTGTAGCCTCAGGTGGGCCAGGTGCTGAGTTGTTTCCCCTAAACCTAAGAGTTAAAAGTGATAAATATGTGACAGATTAGAGACAGGGCCCGTACGGAGGTTAGGAAATGAACGAGGTCTTTAGAACGGGCCAAGTTGGAAAAGCCTGGTGTCCTCATAGGAAGAGGCAGGGAGGCCGGGTGAGGACACCAGGAGACAGCTCCTTGGTAAGATGAGGACCGAGGCTACTGGAGGAATTAAGCCTGCTAACCACCCCAGGATCAGAGACTAGGGGCGTCAGGAGCCGAGGGGAAATGAACCCGCTGTTCAAGCCCCGTGTATGGTACTTGATTATGACAGCCTAGCAAACTCATACAGACACTGAATATGACCATGAGGACTTCCTGCTTCACCATTTTTATAACTGAAGACCTGGAGATGCAGAGACAGAGGAGGCGTGGTCCATGTAGCTGGCTCTGAGTGAGCCCCCCCCCCCCCCCCTTAGCTTCTGCAATCCAGACTCTGCATCGCAGAGGGCATCACTGCTTCAGGAACATGCCGGAGAGTGAAGGCTTTGCTGAGACACACTGGAAGCTCAGAGGCCTCAGGATCCCACCTGGTCGGAGCGGCTCCCTCCCAGAATGAAAGCATCAACCTCAGACACAGCTGTCTCTGGCGAGCTTGTTTTGGTGTGTGTGTGTGTTGGGGAGGGTCTTCCCAGCACCCTGGCTTCAGGGGCAGAGTGCAGGCCCGTGTCTGGGCCTTGTGATTACTCTGAAGCCAGCCCTCCTGGGAGCGGCTGCAAGAATAAATCCTGAAGATGTTTATCCCTAGAATTCCAGGCTTAATTTACAGCCTCCTCCAAACAGCGTCTTGGCCCGACAGCCCTTGAGGTCACTCTAAGTAGAACAGCGCCTCCAGGTCTCCAGGCATAAATACCTGCTGTCAGTGGGTAAGTGGGGGCTGGTGGCCAGGCTGCTGGGCTGCAGCTACCAACCCCCTTCCAGGCCACAGGGAGCTGCCCTTATCAGCTGCTCCTGGGTGGGGCTAAACCTCATCACCCCACCCCAGGGCTGTACCACACAGGGAATTCATGGACAGCACTGTGTAAGGTGGTGGGGAATGGGAGACACCCCCAAACAGACCCCGTAAGGGGATTATCCTCTCAGGCTTAATCAAGTCATAGGAGGATCAGTCTCAGGCACCAGGCTAGCCATCCCTGCTACAAACATGTCTGTATTCCTTGGAGGGTCTCTGGGTTGCTGCCTAGGGCAGAGATAACTTGGCAGCTAATGGTTATTTCACAGGACACCCAGGAAGGGACTGGAATGAGAGCTGAGTAGGAATGAGGGCTGCCTGTGGGGCTTGGAGCCTTTCTGTGCTCAAGTTGTGTGTGTGTGTGTGTGTGTGTGTGTGTGTGTGTGTGTGTGTGTGTGGCTTAGATTGATGTGGCCTGCCTGGCACACAGCAAGACCTAACTCTGGCTACTCCTCTTTCCTGGTGTAATTTTCTTTCTAGAACCTTCATTCTTCTGTCTTCCCAGTGAATGTTGTCATTGGTTGCCTAGCTGACTGATGCGTCAATACCTAGGTTTATTCAGACGAGTGCGAGTGGGTGCCTAGCGGGTATTGCACTCTCTAGAACAGAACTCTAAGCATCTGGCTCTTTCTGTCATTAGAATGGTATTCTTTGGCTCTTCTGAGGACACTGTTCCCTGATACGTGGATGGAACAGTAGCCTACAAAGGAAACGCACCAGGCCTGGAGCAAATGTGCGCTCTCTCTGGACACATTCATTACACTGTTGTCTTGTTCCCATTAGCATGGGAGCTCACCCATGACAGGGATGCTGTCTGTTTTGTTCACTCGTCTTTTCAGAGTCTGGGTCAGAGCTCACACAGGCTCTCCATGCAGATCTATCCAGTTAATTGGTAGCATGAACCTTGCAGGCACCTTCAGGAGAGAACACTTGCCTGGTTCTCCCTGAAGCCACTCCCACCCTATCTGTCTCCACAGCACAGAAAGCCCAGTGGGTTATTTCTGAAACACTCACACCTGAAAAACACTTAGTGGACTTGCATTTAACTGAGTCTTCTTTGACCATACTGTTCACCACAGGAAGAAGGAATCTATACGAATAAACCCTGGTCTGAAGGTTGCCTAAGAGCCTAAGGCTGCCATGAACCTCCTTTAAAATATGTCCCTTTGGGGGATATAATGTGTGCTCTCACTTCTGTGGGGTACATGCCCAAGAGCTGGGTTGCTGGGTTGTGTGGATGCTTACACTAGTTTATAAGCTAATTAAAAACGTAATTTTAAAAGAAGTTGTAATAGAGTTATCCTGCATGGGTGGCACAAGGCGTAGATTATCAAATGAAAATCTCAGTGACAGGCACTGGTTACCTGCTGTGAGTTATTGGTTAAGGAGGCTCTGCACCCACAACAACACAGGCTATTGCCACTACTCTTGGCTTCCCACCAGAACTAGATGGTAAGACCTGATTGCCGAAGACACCACACACCTCGGTTGCAGGGCACAGGGAAATCAGTCTTGGGATTCACCCACCCCTAGCCCCCACTGGCTAGCTTTCACGGTGCTGGAAGGTGCTACACAGGCTACTGGGGGAATCCATCAATGGTCTTACCCAGAACTGGCCTCTGTATGCTATAGTACTGACCTTCCAGGCAAATGTGCCCACTGGTACAATAGTGGCATGACTGTTGTGGAGGTAGCCAACCACTTCCTGAGTTGGATTTGAGGCCAGTTGCACAGGAGGGAATTTGTGTCTGATACTGTAAACCTGACTGTAAACCCTTGGCTGGGGAGACCATCAGTCCTGGGTGGCAGGGAACTGCTGTTGTTGATTTGCTAAATGGTCATGTTGTCAAATTGCCTTGTTCATGTTTTTATCCATAGATTTGCACTGCTCTCAACCTTGGGTCAGAGAAGCTTCATTTTGCAGTGGGTAGTAGTTAATGCAGAGACTCCTACCTGTTCAAAGTGGAAGCCTGGGAGTGAATATGCTCAAGGCTATATATTTAAAGAATAAATTAAAAGTATTTTTAAATCAGCAAGTGTTGTTCATCCCAGGTAGACCATATCTACCGCTTCTGACCATATCCATACCCTTCCCACCTCACCATCCTCTCATGATTCCCGGTCCCGTACTCTGGGAAGCCTTTTTGGTTGCAGCCAGTGTCCATGTAGACCACACTACCTTGGCACCAGTTTGATTTGAAAATGACTTTGCTCAAAGAGGCAGTTGATTCTCCACTCTTCGGCCTCCCAAATACTTACTTAACTCTGCCCACCATCATAGGAACACACACACATGATGGAGAATTTCAAGAATGTTTGAAAAGCTGCTTGCAGTTATAGTTTGATCTTTTCCCAGTGGCCCATTCTCTTCTTTATGAGTTTATTAATGATTTGCATATATAGTCTGTGTCTTGCTCTTATAATCTAAAACAATCTCACATGGTAGTAATTGTTTTATTTTTTATTTTATGTATATGAGTGTTTTGTCTGCATGTAAGTCTAGGACCACCTACATGTCTGGTGCCTGAGGAATCCAGAAAAGGACACTGGATCCCCTGCAACTGGAGTTACTCATGGTGGTGAGCTGCCATATGGGTGCAGGGACCCAAACTTGCATCCTCTGGAAGAACAGTCAGTGCTCTTAACCATTGGCCATCTCTCTGTTTTACTCGTATCTTTTTTTTTGAATTGTGACTCTCTCTCTCTTTTCCCTCCCCCCTCTCCCTCCTTCTCCCTCCTATCTGCTTTTGCAGTGTCTGGGAATTGAACCCCACAAGCACTCTACTCAGAGCCACACCCCCAGCCCCGTGAATCTCCTTTCTAATGGCTACAAAAGAAGGTAATTCTTTGTGTTAAGGAAGCATCTTCCCTTAACAACCAGTTCTCAGATGGGATGCTTAGGTTTGTGTTCCTGCTGCTGTGATAGACACCAGGATCAAGAGCAACTTGGGGAGGAAAGGGTTTATTTCATCTTAACCCTTCCAGGTCACAATCCATCATTGAGGGAAGTCAGGACAGGAACTCAAGGCGGGACCCTGGAGGTGGGAAATGAAGCAGAGGCCATGGAAGAATGCTGCTGACTGGCTTGCTCCTCATGGCTTGCTTTCTTATATGAGCCAGGACCACCTACCCAGTGTTCGTGTTGCCCACAATGGGCTGGGCCCTTCCATATTGGTCATTAATAAAACGTCCCACAGACTTGCTACAGGCTAGGCTGATGGAAGTAATTCTTAATTAGGCCCCCTCTCCCCAGGTGACTGTAGGTTTATGTCAGGTTGACAGCTGAAGCTAACTAGGACAAGCTTGTTTCCAGTAAACAATTGAATGAGGAGTAAGATTGTGCTTCCTGCCTTCTCAGCATTTGGATGCATTTACAGAGAGTGGACTGTTCTAAGTATCTTCAGGGGGTTAGAAAATGCTGCTCTTTTTCCTTCTGTTGTTATTGTGAACACACACACACACACACACACACACACACACACACACACACACAC
>CABHPR010137163.1:21612-56656 GCA_902168415.1 Peromyscus melanophrys | reverse complement strand
ACACACACACACACACACACACACACACACACACACACACACACACCATAAAAGTTACCTGCTTCAACATTTTTCAGTACACTGCTCCATGGATGATGCATCCCCATGTTACTCTGCAGCCATCCCCAACATCTTGCCAACTGAAGATTTATCTCTAGGAAATACTAGCTTCTACCTCTGTCCCAGGCCCTGGTACCCCTTTCTTTTTGTGAGCTTTAGTTTTCTTTCACTCAGCAGGCTGTTCTCAAGGCTTGTCTGGACTGTAGCATGCACCAGAATGTCTTTCCTGTAACTATTCCTCCTGGCAGAGTGGTATTCCTCCTGGCAGAGTGGGTATGGGGTGAGGGAGGGGTTATTCTATTAGTGCTTGTGCTGGGCAGTTTTGTGCCAACTTGATGCAGGCTGAAGTCATCTGAGAAGAGGGCACCTCAATTAAGAAAATGCCTTCATAAGATCAGGCTGTAGGCAAGCCTGCAGGGCATTTTCTTAATTAGTGATTGATGGGGGAGGGCCCAGCCCATTGTAGATGGTGTCATCCTGGGCTGGGGGTCCTGGGCTCTATAAGAAAGCAGGCTGAGCAAGCCATGGGGGCAAGATAGGAAGCAGCACCCCTCCTTCATGGCCTCTGCATCAGCTCCGACCTCCAGGTTGCCGGCCTGTTTTAAGTTCCTGTTCTGACTTCCTGCAATGATGAACAGTGATGTGTAAGTGTAACCCAAATAAGCCCTTTCCTCCCCAACTTGCTTTGGTCATAGTGTTCATTGCAGCAATAGAAACCCTAAGACAGTGCTTGACAGCAATTCTGAAAATGAGAGACCGGTGAATATTGAAGGGGGATGCTGTCATAAAGCAGGGACCATGGGAGAAGTTTGTTCCTTTTACCTACACATCTACCCTTCCTCCTGCTTGCCCTTCACCCATCTGCCTACTCTTTTATCTACTTATTCACCCATCTACCCATCCGCATGCCGGTTCACACACACCCTTCCTTACACACACACACACACACACACACACACACACACACACACATACACACACACCTCCCACCCACCTGTTCACCAATCTATCCACCCTCTCCCCATGCATCTACCCATCCGGCTCCAAATATCTGCTGGTCTATCCATTCTGCTCACTCACTATCCACCCCTTCATCTACTTACACACTTATCCAGCCAATAAAATCTACCCATCCACCCATTTGAACCATCCATCCATCCATCCATCCATCCATCCATCCATCCATCAGTCCATCCACCCCTCAATCCTTCTATCCATTCGCTCATCTACTTATCTATCCACCCATCCTTCCATCTGTCTACCCATCAATCATCCATCTGTCCATCCACCCATCCATCTTCCTACCCATCCATGGTGGTTTGAATAGGAATGGCCCCCAAAGGTCATAGATTTGAATGCTTGGTCACCGGGAAATGGCACTAGCAGGAGGTGTGGCCTCGTTGGATTAGGTGTGGCCTTGTTGGATTAGGTGTGGTCTTGCTGGAGGAAATGTATCACTGAAGGTAGGTTTTGAGGTTTCAAATGCTCAAGCCAAGCCCAGTGCCCCCCTCCCTCTTCCTCTCTCTCTTCCTACTGACTGCCAATCCAGATGTAGAACTCTCAGCTACCTACTCTCACCATGTCTACCTGCATGCTTCCTGCCATGATGTAATGGACTAAACCTCTGAATGTAAGCCAGCCCCAATTAAATGCTTTTCTTTATAAGAGTAGCCATGGTCATGGTGTCTCTTCACATCAGGAGAAACCCTAACTAAGACACCATCCATCCATCCATTCTATTTATCTAGTTTCACTTTGCCTAGAGCTGCTCACATATTATTTGTAATATAGCAGAATAAAAAGAGAAGGATGTTTGTGAACCTCTCTCTCCTCTCCACTCCGCTCCTGGGCCCTTTTATCCCTCCAAGCAGCACTTCATCATGTCTGTGTTGTCCTCAGGTCTGTACTCTGGACTCTAACTCTTGGGATCTTCTCTGCTGAGTCTTTCCAAAGAGATCAGACTTCCTCCATCCTCCCTGCCACAGTGGGCACTGTGTTACAAAAACGCTTTCCGTTGTTATGGTGAAGTCTCAGGTCTACCAAGGTGCCACCCTGCTGTACTTGTTCCCTGGGCAGGTACCTGTTGACCGTTGGAGAGTTTTCAGGGAGGGGAAGCTCCCGAGTGCTGAAGTCTCCCCTTTCATACAGCATTTCGGATCTGCTGTGAGAACTAAGGGATGTTTGTAACCATTTACAGTTCCTAACAGCCCTGGGCAATTATAAGGGAAGATTTGGGGGTTGCATGGATGTCTGGTTTAATGAGGCATACCTATGGGAAAAAAAGCAGAAAATGGCTAAAATTTTATATCTTTATCAATTCCTTAGAAATATCTCAAAGTAGACATAAGCACAGGTTCAGTGTGCCCTGGTGCTAGCTTTCCTGGGGTTCTCTTGGGGTGGGGTTTCTGAGCTGCTCCAGGTCTTCAGACTCCTTCCCTCTGTAATGACCTTCAGAGAGAAGAGGGCATCAAGATGTGTCAGTGATGTCCCTAAGAGGCCAAGTCCTGCCCTGCTCCTACAGGTGAGTGTAGCAAGCTTTCTTGTCATACTATCTTTGGACTGCCAGCCCCCAAAAAACACCATGGAGACTTCTTACTAATTATGAAAGCTTGGCCTTTAGCTTAGGCTTGTCCCCAAGTAGTTCTTATAACTTAAATTAATCTGCTTCTATTAATCTATGTTCTGCCATGTGGCTTTTTTTTTTAACCTCTTCTCCATTTCTATATGACTTTTTCCGTGTCTCCTGGTATCTCCATGCACCTAGATTTATCTCTCCTTCCTCTCTCTCCCCGGAAATCCCGCCTATCCTCTCCTGCTGAGCTATTGGCCATTCAGCTCTTTATGAAGCCAATCAGAAGGCGCCTTGACAAAGACACGTCTTCACAGAAAGATGATACCACAACAGACGAGAGTCTGCTTCAGGGGAACATTTCCATAACTTTCCAGAGAGGTCCTTGGCCAACCCTTCAGAGGACTCCTCAGCTATTTCTTCTTGGGGTGGGGCTAACTTCTTCATCAGGTCCCTGCTCTCCCCACCCAGAGCCCCCTAGGACAGAAGCCTCCTGCAGAGGATGGGGAGACCTCATCAGCCACTGGGGGCCTCTGCTCAGGACTCTTTAATTCTCTCTTCACCTTTGCCTTCCTTTTCTATGTCTTATTCTTTGGAAATTTTTGCTTTGTCTCCTGGAAAAAAAATCCTTTTTTTTTTTGTCTCTTATTTCCTCATTTTGAACAACATCATTGGGAACCATGGCTTTTTTTTGTGACTAGATCATGTCTGTTTTTTATAATTCTTTTCAAGAATCCTGCCTTCCTCACACTCTGAAACTTACTAGATAATAACAATCACTGTTCTCTCTTCTAGTTCCTTATTCTGCACACCTGTAAGCAGGTGAGAATTTGGATACAAACAGGTTTTAGGGTGTGGGTACCTCCCTGGGGGCTTGGGACTCATGTCCCCCTCAAGCATGAGGCAGTGACAGCACCAGGATGTGGTAACGTCATCTCGTGTAAAGACTAATTCTGCTGAGCCACAGATCATAGAGTCTGAGAGATGGTGGAGGCAGGGATGTCCCAGGCTGTTCATATGCCCAGCCAAGTGTGACCCCCAGTTAGACTTCCTGAGTTAAAATGAGGGGGTTGCTTCAAAATACCCTTATTTATCTTCTTGAAGGTCTCTTCTGGATTCTTTAGATTCTTGAGCAAAAATGTCTATTCCATGCTAACACTCCTTTCTCCTGGCTCCCTCCGTTGTCCAAGCTCTGAAGAGGCGGGGGCACGGGGTTTGCCTAGGAAGCCTGGGTTTTATTCCCCACATCACAAAATGAGACCTCAAATCTAAGAGATTCTTCCTCCCCCCACACTTTTCTCCCTCTCTATTTTCCTTCTCTCCCATTCTTCCTTCTCCCCCTCCTCTTCTGTCTTTCTCTTCCCGACTCCTCCTCCTCCCTCCTTCCCATTCTCCTTCTCCCTCCACGGGTAACCAAACTGGCAGTTGGGGCTGTGATTGCTGACTTCCGGTGGCAATCTTAGTGTCACTGATGGTACAGTATTTGGAGCCTGGAGAACCTCCCTCTTACCTTGACCTCATATGGAAGACACTGCTTAAGCAAGGCCTTTCCAGAGCTTTCCAGAAAGGGCCTCAGCTAGCCCTTCAGATAGTTGTGTGTGAGCTTGTATCAGTATGCTATTATTAGCGGCATGTTGTTTTGCAATGATCTTTCTACTTCCCTCAGACCACTGAAGGCCCGGTGGCTAATGCCAGTTTTCAGCCATGAAGGTGTATGCTTGTAGCTGATAGCAAGAGAGCTTTTAAGAAGGATGCTTCCTAAATATGGATTCCTTTGTAAAAGATGTAAGGGATGTCATTGGCCAGTGGTTGATGCTCCTGCAGTTTTAAGGTTCTACACAAGAGGGCGCATTGGTACCCCATTGCACAAAACAGCATTATAGGGTGTTGTGAGGGGTAAATTTCCTAAAAATATTTCTTAAAGAAGGTCTGTTTCCCTTGCCAAAAGTACTTCTAGCCACACAATTAAGAAAAGGAGGAATTTGTATTTGTGCACCTTCCTTGCTTTACTGTATACTCAACTTGTGTGGGCACCTTGTGTTTTTATGCTAGTGGCCTCTAAGGAGGAAATACACAGTGTCCAACTGGGGTGTGTGTTTTAAATGACCAGAGGCCACCTGGGCAAAGCTGGGAAGTGGTCAGCGTCCTTCACAATGTTAACAGGTGTGCAAGGTCCCAAAACAAACTCTATTCCTGTTCTTCATTCTCACCTTACTAAAACCATGAAACATTCATCCCCTATGCCCAGGTCTAATTTTGTGGGTAGAATGGAGTTGCGTGTGTGTGTGTGTGTGTGTGTGTGTGTGTGTGTACATGTGTGAATATATTTGTATGAGCATGTTTGTGCATGTGCAGTTTCACACGTGTATGTAGGTGCATATGTATGTGCACACGTGCCTATGGAGACCAGAGAACAACCTCAGGTATCATTCTCGAAAACACCATCCACCTTCTTTGAGACAGGGTCTCTCACTGGCTTGCAGACACACCTTCATAGTTGGCCTGTGTCCCATTATGAGCTCATGCCTCCTCCCCAGGGGTCTTGGGTCTTGTGTCTCCTAACTTCTCAATCTCCTTGCCCAGAAGCATTCCTGGAACAGACCTGGAGCATCCAAAATGAATCACCTCAGTAAACTGCCCACTGTGTGGGTTTTCAGACTATAACATGGATAAAAGAGAGAGAGATGGAAATTTAGGAGAGGGAAATGGAGTCATGTGGAGGCAGTGCCCCATCCACTAAGACCTGAGGCTGATTCGGGTGCTGGCCAGACAGTTTCCTCTCACTGAGGAGCTTCCAGAGTGTGAGTCATCTACACATGTGATATGCATGGGTTCCTAGAAGGGAGTCCACTTTTGTCTTTCAGTCACCCCTGTCCTGGTCACCTCTGGGGACTCTGAGTCAAGAAGTACCACTGTGGTACACGGCCACCAGAATCTTCATGGGAGAGGTGCCCCCTCCCCTGACATACATCACTTCCCTTTCCTTTGCCACTTTTTGTCCTCAGATGTGTCCACCAGTGTCTGCTTAGCACATGTGGTACACAGCTTGTTGTCACACCTGTGTCCCCATCCTCCTCAGGGTGTACTTGACTTGGTGGTTCATGTCTAGCCACAGAATGTGACTGTGATGGCTGTCGATCCTGTGGTTGTTCCAGAAGTCTGTGGCTTCCAGCTTGGAGCTGACACTCATCATGGACTTCTCCACTTACCTTCTTAGAAGGTGGAGGGCCCCAGTGTGTGGGAGGCCCATGCAGCAAGGAATGGAAGGTGGTCTCCAGCCAACCACCAATGCGAATCTAAGGCCATCAGCCAACAGCCACAGAGAGCCAAGTGCTGCCAACAACCTGAGAACGAGTGAATTCCTTGAGGTCAGACCACAGCCCCTGGGCCAAAATCTTGATGGTACCTGATTGGAAGCCACGAGGCTGAGAATTCCTGGTCCACATCCATGGAACTGTGCTGTGGCTCTCCCATCTGGGCCCGTGGTGTTTCTAGGAGTCTCATCCACTCTGGGAAGAGCTGTGTGGTGGGTGCTCAGACTATGGCCACAGTGGAGCTTCCTGTCCTCAGGAGCTTCTAACTCAGCAACATTTCTTCCCCAAACCTACCCTTGCCCCTGGGCTGATGAAGTGATACCACTGTCCTTATTGACCCGTGTTTATTGGCCTGACACTCTGCAAAATGTTCATGAGAGTTAATGAGAACAGTAGCCATGTCTCTGCCCTGGAAGGGCTGATTCAAGGAAGGAGGAGCCTAGGCTCAGGGTTCAGGGAACAGTATCCATTTGAGTGACTCTAGGCAGAAAACATGGAGGGGACATGGAATCATCCCCAAAGCCTAATTTCTAGGACAAGTGTATTAGCCAGGTTTCTTCAGGGAAACAGTCTTAGTAGGATGCTGGTATTACAAACCACATCTCATCCATGTACACATGCATGCATGCGTGGGCACACACACACACCACATATGTATACACATACAAATATACATTATACATACACACTCAGGCACATACATATATATACACATACACATTCCACACACACTACGCACACATGCACACACAGACATATATATATGAATACCACATTACTCCACACATAAACACATACACATACATACATCCACACCACCATATATAACCACATGCTGTATAAATACTGTACACATACTGTATACAAATACACACACACATATACCTCACATAAAATGCACACACAGCTGTGCATTAGTGGCTGGTGCCTTTAATCCCAGCACCTGGGAGGCGGAGGCAGGTGGATCTCTCTGAGTTTGAGGCCAGCCTGGTCTACAGAGATAGTTCCAGGACAGCCAGGGCTACACAGAGAAACCCTGTCTTGAGAAACCAAAGCAAGCAAACAAACAACAAAAAAACACACATATGCACATGGAAACAGACATATAGACCTACACCTATATACATACAAACACCACATACACTGCACATAGAAACATATACACTCATACCCACATACACACATATACAAAACAAATGGATTTGCTGCGCAACACTGAACTTCACAGTGCAAAGGATGATCTCATAGAATCCCTCCTGTTAGCTGGAGATGCAGACTGTGGTGATGCCCAAGGGCAAAGGCCTGAGAACCCGGAGAACCCCATGGTGTGCCGGTGTGATAACTCAGGTGGGCTCCACCTCAGCTTCACCAGCTGGGTATTTGCCTAGGGGTCTGTCTCCACTTCCATCCTCAGCTTGTCTGTCAATCTTCTATGTCAACTTGACTGCATCAAGGGGAACCTCGATGCTCAGTGCAGCTATTTCTGCTGTGTCTGTTTGGGGACAGAATTGCCGTTTGTCTCTAAACGGGGTAAATCTGTGGCAGGAAGCAGCAAGGAGAACAGACAGAATCCAAGCCGTGAGTACAAGCACCCTGGGCTCCCCGCGGCTGACACCTGCCACTCTCAGAATATAGCTAGCTCGGAGAAGATCTGGAGAGAAAGATGGGGTGGAAGGACTTGTAGGCCATGACCCCCAGGAAGCACAGGGAGGAAAAGGGAAGTGAAATGAGAGAAGGTGACGAACAGCCCTTGGCCCTTGGGCGGTGGGCATTGTCCTGTAGAAGCATCTAGGGCAAGTGAGACACATTGGAGTTGTTGCCTCATGGGAGTCAGGGCAGCTGTGTTTGCCCTTCAGTGCAAGTTCCTCACCAGCTGAAGGTCACTTCTGGAGCATCTGTTCCTGGGCTCTTAAAACCTTGCTCTCTGTGAGGAACCAGAATGGCCTGTACAGCTGGAGAAAAAGGCCCATAGTTTGTATGGAAAGAGTCTGCTACGGACTCTGGACTGTGCAGTGTCGGGGATATAGGCACATTTGCTCCAGGGATGCCTTGGGCATCTTCCAGGCTGGATGCCTTCCTCTTGTCTCGCCAGTGGGTGGACCTGTATGATGGGATGGCAGTGCATGGCCCTCTCTGTCAGGCCTTCAATGGCATGTAGACATCTTGTCTGCTGTGGCAGGAAAGGGCTCATTGGATTTGAGTGGCCAGCTCTTAACTGGAATTCTGACCCCATTCAGATGGCCTGTGACTCAGCATTTACCTTACTCTCAGAGTCCCCTCCGCTCTGGCTCTCTCTCCCCCAGTGCCATGCAGCAGGGATTGATGGAGTCTGCTTAGTCAGAGTCCCACCCCCAGAAGCTCTGACCTTAGCCTGGGGGCTTCCCACAGCCCTCAGTTCCTGTCACTTGTGGCTCTAACCTGGCCAAAGCAGTCCTTCCAGGGTGACAAGCCATTTTGTTGGGGCTGTAGAATGGGGACTGCATGACAAGGACACCTCAGTGTCTCTTAAGTGCCCTGGTGGACAGAACTCCTTGCCACCGAGAGGTGTGTTGATTTTCTTTCCTCTGCTCACGGAATGGTTGATAAGGCTTCCTGAGGCTGGGGGTATATTGAGATGGTTTCTTGTTTGTTTTAATAAAAGCCTTGTGGGATGACATCCTGTATGACTGCCTCTTTTAGCTCTGGGTGACCCAATAGCCACTATCCACAGTGGATCATGAAGCTCCTTGGCTCCTCAGATACTTCTTAGGGGAGGAGCATCACAGTGGCCACCAAGGACATCCCTATCCCCATTTTGTAGCAGCGACTCTCCTTGGGATGGCCTTTGTCCATACTTTGGTGACAGGGCTTCTGAGCCCCCAGGGTGGGTTTGGAAACTTATGCCCTGGAGCTGGTTCTCTCTCCTCTTGAACCCAATGACAACTGGCCCTACCATGTTATTTAGGAGACCAGAAAGGCCAAGTGACATTCCTTAAGTTGCATGGCCAGTTAGTAAGACAACTAGACCTTGCCCTTGAGGGTCCTTTGCCTGCGACTGGGCCTCTTCCAGTGTCTAGATTGCCAGGGAGAGCTGCAGAGTTCAGACAAGGGCGGACCCTGATCACTCCTGCCTCCTTGAAGATTTGTGAGATGAGACAAGGCAGCTTGGGACAGAGACAAGGGACTCCCACGGATGGCACAGGGACTGTGGGTAGTATGATTTTGTGTGAGGCTGTCTTTCTTATTGCTGTGACCAAATGCCACAGGGTAACACTCAAGGGAAAAAGGACATATTTGTCTTCAAGCTTTACAAGATTTTAGTTCATAATCTTGTTCCATTGATTCTGGGAACACAGAGAGACTCAACATCCTGGTAGCAGAAGCATATGACAGAGACTATTCCCCTCATAGCATACAGGAAGTCAAAGAGGACAAGATATAAATCCTAGAACGTGTGTAGCTGGAGTTAAGTGTAAGAGCTAGTCAATGGTAGGCCTGAGCTAGTGGCCCAACAGTTTAAATAATATAAGCGTCTGTGTGTTTATTTTATAAGTGGGCTGTGGGACTGTGGGGCAGGACCCGGAGAGAAGCTCTCCAGCTACAAATGGCACCCAACAGATTGGCAAGAGTTTCCATCTGAGAAACAAGATTATAAGATGGAGCTAAAAACAGCTTCCTCGTTATCTCTCTCAAGTTAGCGGCAGCCTGACGGTTTGAGCTACTATGACGGGTTCATGGCATGCGAGCTTGACTGGCAGTATGGCGGGAAGGAGGCATCTCCAAGCCACACATTACGCTGTTGCTGTGTGGTGGATTTAGCCTTTGCTAGTTAAAAAAAAAAAAAAAAGAGGTTTCTGGGCTACACGCTGCTTGTATAGAAGCATAGGCCCACTATGGCTCCCAGTGCTACCGGTGAATTATCTCCACCATGTTGAAAAACTAAATTGGGCAGAGCTAACAGCCAGGACTTCTGCTTTAGTACTAACTGCTGCAGTTTGAAGCAATAGTTACACAATAAGGCAGTTTCAGATGGAACAAGACTTTAAATGGTTTACAATGTGCGTAAAAATGTACATAGGCTTGGAAGAGAGAGAAAAAGGAATATATGCAGTTATATAAACAAATTGTTTTTAAAAATAAAGTCTTTAAAGAGACAGTAAAGGTAGTATAAAAAAATAAGCCACATAAAGACGGATATTACACAGGGAATCTTGATTGTGTTGTCTTTGGGATTCTTAACTACAGAAAAATATTTGATTGTAAAAGCTGTTGAGTTAAGCCAATATGTATATTTTAAAGATACCTTGACTTCAAAATTTGGATCTAAGGATATGTTGCTTTGGAAAGGAGGCTCTGCTTTTGTTTCCACAGAAAGCCAGAGGCTATGGATTTGTTCCAGATTAAGATATATCAGGTTTGACCAGCCAAGACCCCCTGAAAGGTCTCTGATGACACCATGGCCCCAATGATCCAACATCCAGAATGGTTTCAAGGCAACTGGCTCAGACAATACAGCCTCATGGACTACCCTATAAGCCTAAAATTTTCTTTGTGTCCCCATAAGATACAGTGCCCCCATCCAGCAGGAAGCAGTAAGAGAAGCTATGCCCAGATTCCCAAATATACCAAGCTGGCTTTGGAGATGGAATTGGCTCACTCTTTCTTTAAACCCAAGCATATTCAAAAAAAAAAAAAGGTTGAGATTCTTGTGTCCCATATCAGAAGAGCCCTCTGGTATGGGACAGTATAGATGACGAAGATGAAAGGGTAGATTATTGAACCTACTTTTAAAGAACAACTTGTTTAAAAAAATTTTACATTGCTATGGATTTTAGTTTATTGATACAAATTTAAAGTTAATTTTGTTATACTGTATGTATATTTTTACTCTTGTTTAAGGTATTATGTTTACACAACTCATTTAAATTGTAATGGAACAGTTAGTCTTCTATGATAGTCAAACTTATAGTTGCGTTAAGTTCTCTAGGTATACATAGATATATTTCAGATAGATAAGTAATCTTCAAATACTTCAAAGACCTACAGAATATGGCATTTAAAATATGGTTTTAAAAATTTAGACTTTCTGAACAATGAGACATGTCTGCTCCTGGCAGCACCGATTTACTTCAGAGAGGAGGATGGGCATCGAAGACACTCTATATAGTGTTTATCTTCTTCTTGGCAAAAATAACCATTTGGGCAAGAAACTGTTCTTGCCTGGACTTCTTGATCCACTGGACAGGCAGGACCCATAGGAAGGTGACCACTGAACTTTGCTTGGCAAAATGGTCCTTCAGGTTCCTGTTTCACAGAGGAAATTGCCAGACATTCTACAGGACACAGAGAAAAATGACTGGGAGACTCTAGGCCTGTGGGCTGAAGACAGATGCCCCAACTTTCCAAAGGAACTTTGGATAACTGTCCAGGCTGCCAGCTGTCTCTGTCTACTCTCGCAAGACTCCCAAAAGTTGCTTGCATCTGTCTCCCGTTTTTCAGATAATATTATATCCTTCTGAGGTCTTTAATGTAGTTGAAGACTAGATATAATTTTCCTTAGTTATGATAAAAGATAAGTTAGATATGAAACCTTAGACTCACAAATATAGGATAGATAGGATATCTTCTTTAATTTTTGCCAAATACAAATAGACTAGATATTATAAATAGACTAGATATTATAACTGTAATTCTTGCTTGATAATTGTTTTGTTATATGTAACTTTACTATGTGAAAGTTAAAACCTTCCTTTTTGAGAAAAAAGAAAAGGGGAAGTGCTGTGGATATTGCTCTGTATAAATAAAATGCCAATTGGCCAGTAGCCAGACAGGAAGTATAGGCGGGACAAGCAGAGAAGAGAATTCTGGGAACAGGAAGGCTGAGTCAGGGGATGCTGCCAGCCGCCGCCATAAGTACCAACATGTAAGATACTGACTGGTAAGCCACAAGCCATGTGACAAGATATAGATTTATAGAAATGGGTTAATTTAAGATGTAAGAACTAGATAGCTAGAAGCCTGAGCCATTAGGACAAACAGTTTAAATAATATAAGCGTCTGTGTGTTTATTTTATAAGTGGGCTGTGGGACTGTGGGGGCTTGACAGGACTGGAGAGAAGCTCTCCAGCTACAAACGTGTCTCCAGTGACTTCTTCCAATTAGGACGCACCTCCTAAAGTTCCTAGAACCTTCAAAAGAATACTACCAGACAAAGGATAAACCTCCATTATATGAGTCTTTGGAGGGTACATGTCATGTCCTTAAAATAACTGGTCTTGAGAAAATCACTTCTCTACTCCAGGCCTCTGGTCCCTTGAGATAGAAGGAGTAGATTGAGCTGACTCCCTCTTTATAGTTCTGAAATGCTCATCCATCCATTCCCATCCATTCATTCACTGGAAGTACTCACCTACCCATCTACCCATCCACCTATCTATCCCACACACCCATCCATCCACCCACCCATTGATCCATCCATCCATCCATCTACCCACACACCCACCTATTTGTCCACTGAGACACACATCTACCCATCTATCCATTATCTATCTCATACACCCATCTATCCACTCTTCCATCTATTTCCATTCAACCCTGTTGGTCCACCCATTCATCTATCCATCCACATCCCCACTCATTTCCATCCATCCATCCATCCATCCTTCCATCCATCCATCCATCCATCCATCCATCCATCCATCCATCCATCTGTGTTGGCTAGTTTTTTATGTCAAGTTGACACAGGCAAGAGTCATTTGGGAAGTGATAACGTCAATTGAAAATATGCTCTTACCACATTGGCCTTCAGGTAAGCCCTAGACCAGCTGGGGTCAGGGGATGCAGGGAGAAGCAGCAGAATGCAATCATTCTCTTAGTTATACTTGGTTCTGGCTGGAGTGTTTATGGACTATATCCATTTTCAGTAGACACACTCGCTAGCCAGCTTGATGCACATCCAAGGAGATTTTTGCATGTGCTTTTTCCACAGGCTGTGGTGTGAATTTTGGTGATATCTCACAGGGCACTAATGTGATAAAGGCTCAGTCCTTGGCTAACAGAATTGGGAGGTTCTGGGGCCTTTAAGAGCTGGGTGCTGGGGGTAGTCCTTAGGTCATGGAAAACATGCTTTCAGAGAGGATTTTAGGACCCTGCTTGTCTTTCAGTATCAGCTGGAGAGGTGGCCACTCATTCCAACACACGTTAGCCAAACCAGTGAAACCTTAGATTTTGAATCTCTAGACTGTGAGCTACATAAACCTTTGTCTTTATACAGTTATTGACCGTGGGTGGTTCCTGGCAGTAACACAGATCTAACACAGCAGTCTACTGACAATTTCTAATACATCCAGCATATCTATAGTTGTGATGATAGCCTGGCCTTGAATAGCTCTGCCTCAGGATTCTCCAATCATACGGGGAGTTTAAACACTGCAGTGGAGTGGGCATCCAGGTAAGTATGGTATGAGTGGCAGAGGACATTCAGCTGCGACAAGCTTTGGAGTCAGCTCCTGGGGCTGGCAGGAAGGCTTTCTACCCACTCCTCTCTAGGTTGTAGTCCTGAGACTCCCTGCTTCTCCCCATCAGGCCCAAGGCCTAATCTCCTAATACCACAGCCTCCAAGTTAACAAACCTTGCTCTCCATCCTTCCCATGCAGCATGGCCACAGGGTCATTGCTAAAGTTTTCAAATCCCGGCTTCTGTTTCTACTCAGTTGTTCCCTTAATTTTGTTTTATGGGGCAAGCTCTGCATTGAATGGAATTTGGTCAGTTTTTGTGATTGCATAGAAGAAGGGTTTCTGCTTGTGCTGGTTCGTGGTTTTTTTTTTTTTTCTTTTTGTCAACTTGACACAAACTCAGGTCACCTGGAAAGAGGAAACCTCCACTGAAAAAACTCCTTCCATGAGACTGGCCTGTAGACAAGTCTATGGGAGCATTTTCTTGATTATTGATTGATGTGGGAGGGCCCAGCCCACTATGGGTGGTGCCACCCCTGGGTAGGTTTCCTGGAGTATGTAAGAAAGCAGGCTGAGCAAGGTAGTAAGCAGAGTTCCTTCATGGTCCCTGCTTCATTTCCTGCCTCAAGTTCCTCCCCTGACTTGCCCTGGTGGCGGACTGTGACCTGGGAATTGTGAGATGAAACAGAACCTTTCTTCTCCGGTTGCTTTGGGTCATGGTGTTTATCACACGGACGATGGGATGGGCCCTCTGTGCTCTGCCCACCACTGGTGTTGTTCAAAGAGAAACAGTGCTGAAGAAAGAGCCACACTGTGAGCAGCTACTGCAGCCGAGGTAGGTGTGTGGCAGGCCGACTACTGGGGCTGTCTGGATCCTCAGCACGGCAGGGAACCTGGAAAGGGTTGATAGGCAGCCTAGGGTGTCTGCATTCTTTGCTGTTAAACACATTTCCACGAAGACCATCTTCAGCTTCATGCTCTTATCTGATTATTTCCTCAGGGCAAAGACATCATTTAGGGCTTGATTGCACATTCCCAGGATGCTTTCTGGAAAGTTCCTGTTAGCTTCCAGCCTTTCCAGAGTAATATATGAGGATCCTGCACCCTCATCAGTGTTTGGATACTCATTTTCCAGACCACCAACAAATATCAACTCATGGGCAGATTAAGTCTGACCTTTATCACGAAATTAAAATGTTCCAGTTTTTGTTTGTTTGTGTTGGGTGTCACAGCTGTGTGTTTTTGCCTGCTCAGAGGGCTTTCCCCATTTGGGTACGATTCTTCATTGTCTGACTTATTTTCTATGTGGCACAGACTATGGCCACTCTGCTCAGAATTGCTCTTCTCCACCGTGGCTAAATGCTCACCCACATCAGTGGAGAGGGGGCCTAGGCAACCTGTTTGATCTTGGGCAAAGCAGGCCCAGGCTGGCATCTGACATTTGGAAACAGTGAATACAATTACCCATCTGTGGACCAAAAGGGCTTTTCCTCTTGAAGGGATCCAAAGGTATTTTGCCTGTGGTGGAGTTTCTCTCTGAGGGCCCCCTTCTGACTTTAGTGGTGTGGAGAATCTTGCACCCGGTTTAATTCAAAAAAGAGAGTCCAGGCTGGGAGGAGATCTGTGTCTAGCTCTTCTTCCTCGCCTGCTGACCTGTGATCAGAGAAGACTGGAGGTGGCTAGCAGGAGCCATCAGGGCCTCACAGCACACATGGAACTTTGCAGACCTATCTGTGCCCCTTCTGACAGAAGCCAGAAACAATGTGAGCAGGATTCACTCCACCAACAAATGAGGTAGTGAGCTCAGATGCCTGTGGAGCAATGTCCCCAGCCAGAGACAGCCCTGGGCTGAGAATTCAGCTTCTTGAATTCAAATCACTTCTGCTTCCTCCATTTGTTGTACCCTCCAAAATTCCACATGTTGGAATCTTAAACTTGGTGCATCCCAACCTGGCCTTACTAGGAAATAGGTTTATTGCAGGCATAATTAACTAAGATGAGCCCATCATGGAGTGAGGTAGGACCTAAGTCCAAGGACTGGTTCAATCTTTTTTTTTCCCACAATGGTGAATGAGGGTTTGGGGAGATGGCACAGTTGGTAGAGTGCTTGCTTGCCTTACAAGAAAGATCTGAGCTCAGGTCCTTGGAACCCACATGAAAAGCTGAGCTTTGAGGCTCACTTGCAATCCCAGTGAGAGAAAGGTGAGGGGAAGAGACGTGGGGTCCCTGGAAGCTCCCAGGGCCAGCTAGCCTGGTGTACAGCAATGAAGCAGAAGCAGTGAGAGACCCTGTGTCTCAAGACAGAGTGGAGGGCGGTGATGTACTCCATACATGTGCTGTGGCATGATCACAACTGTGTGAGCGCATACACACACACACACACACACACACAAAGAAATAGTGCCTCCTTCCCCAAAGGTATGTGGATTCCCCTGGGGAATAGGGACTCAGCATCATGAGACTAGCCGTGCCTAGAGTCACTGTCACTTGAGTTAAAGGGTTGAAGCAGGAGCCATCATGTTACCTAGGGGGTCACTGTGGACAAAGCACAGGGAAGGGCTGCCTGCTAGGAGCTGTGTCTGTTGTATAGAGAGGCCCAGGTCTTGTCCATAGGCAGAATGCAGTCCCCATGTCTCTTGTCGGTACCTCTGTCAGCTGAAGAGTGAGCGCAAAGGGACCGCACCAGTTCCGATATTAGGTGTCTCCACCCGGGCACAGAGCATCGTGGTGGATGTAACGGTCATCCAGAGAGGCCAGTGAAAAGGCCCCCAGTGTAATTAGAGGGCTGAACATCTAGGAACAAAAGTCTCACCTACCCCCAAGAAGCTGGGCCACACACTTGGGCTTCCGCCTTTCAGTGAGAAGGCTGGAGGGACAGTGGGAGGGATGACACAGAGTCATTTCTCTCTAGTGGAGATGGCACTCTAGAAGGACTTGGGGACACATGGTAGGGAAGGGTGAGCAGTGGAGGGCAGGGCAGCTTGAGAGCACTCAAAGCAGAGCAGGAGCCTTGCAAGGAGCAGAGGCGAAGCTGAAACAGCTGGTGTCTGGAAGATCTTTTCCCATGCTGTGACGGGCACCCTAGGCGGGAGCTGTCAAAAGCAGAGAGGATAGAACCCATGTCTCCATGTTTTTTTTTTTTTTTGTGGACTTGTCTCAGGTGAGGGGCTCCACATGGAAAGCCCCTCCGAACAGAAGCCTTTCTAATCCACCTGTCTAAGATGTACCATGGCTCTTAGTTGTTTCCCAGAGCCCCCACCACAATGGGCAGGCCATTTTTAGCCCCTCTGAAGGATGGGTTTCTACCACCTCTCACAGCTAGGATGCCAAACTAGCTCTGAGCCTCATCTGCATTTTTATTTTCTTTCTAGGACAATGCTTTATGATATAAACACCAGTCCAGGCCTGAGCCCCAGCTGACTGCTATGTTGGATCTTATGTAGGCTTGATCTTAATCTGGACCCCTGAGCCCAGGCTTCTGAGGGGCTGCAGTGTGAACAGGAGCTAGGTGGGTGTTTCAGAGAGGTCCAGATCTGGGGCTCTATATTCAGAAGCTTAGACTCAAATGTAGTGGTATTTGCTCTGCCCATGACCTTGAAGGGTGCTGCGATCTGACTGGCTAATCCCTGGGCTTCTCTGGAGAACCTAGCATGGCCAATGGGTGTGGCCAAGGGGACAGAGGACAAATGTACAAAATTACTGTCAGCCTCGCATAGAGTCCCTTGAACTTTATGACTGACTCTATCTTGGATTTATGGCTATGCTGCTTCTTGTTCTACATTGGTTCTTCATTGAATGGTACTGGGGGTACTGGGGGAAGAGCTCCAGTGCTCTTTTCCAGCACATCACTGTGCTGTTCGAGTGTGGTATGGCAGCCATCATCACCAATGAGTGTCCTTCACATCCGTTCCTGCTGAGTACTGATGCTGTCTGATTGGTACCCAGTGCTTTACAACCGGAGTCCAGATTACATCACCATGGTGCACTGCACTCTTGAAGCAGTCTACCCACCATACACCATCGTGTTTGTTTATTACACATTCTGCTTGGTGCTAATGATGCTTCTCCAGCCTCTTTGGGTGAAGAAGATCGCCCGTAGACTAGGTAAGTCTGAGCAGTTCAAAAGCATTTATGCTGCACTCAGAGGGTCAGGGGATAGCCTAGGGATCTGATTTAAGAAGGTTTGAAAGTAGCTCTAATGCAGTCAGGCTGGAGAAGACATGACCTTTGGGGGTAGAGGCTGTGAGCCCATGACAAGCCAGGCTGCCATTCTCAGTGCTGTGTTCTTATGACACATCCATGTGGTGTGCCTAAACAGTATTAACTTCATGTTCTACAAACAAAGCAATGAGAGAAGCTGTTATTCTTCTGATTAACAGGGAAGCCATCCAACTGGCTGCACTTGAATTATACCCCTAGAATATTAAATTCAGACCTCTTTCGTTCTCATTTATTTTATTGGATTGTATTGGGATATTTTAAAAGCGGAAGATGGTGGGAGGGAGGGAGGGAGGGAGGGGTTCTGGGACGGGGGCCATTTTTACCACTTGCCGAAGGCCAATACTGCATCCAGAAGACTCAAGTAGACACAGGCGTCCTTGACTGAGTGAAAGTTATTTTTCTCCCAGATTATTTGGGTTCATACTTTATAGTCAGCCCAGGGCTTTTCAGGTTCTCTGCTTGGAAGCAGATTCATGGCCATACGGTCTCACACAATCGTCCCCTTCCCACCTCCCACCAAGGCCCTGAGATGGTCTCTCAGAGGGCCAGCTGAGTCCACAGACACTGATGCCCTCCATTGTGAAAGTGACAAGTCTCTCAATACATCACTTGCAGTTATGTGTGGCACTTGTTTTGATTTGTTGGGAAAAGTTTTCAGCCTCTTTTAACTGATCCCAAGTGAGGACATCTCAGTGTCTAAAACCAGGCTCTAACCAGGTAGCCAGCATGTGCAAGACACTGGATCTGCCTAGGGAGGGGCTTCATGTCCTACAGAACTTGATGGATGCTCATGACACTGGAGCTGTGTGTCTCTAGCAAAGTCATTATACCATCCTTTGGGGGACACCCCAGATCCAAACTGCAGTAATCATGACTGCATGACTGGAGTGTTCCCTCAGCAGCAGCCTAGGGACCCAAGCCTTTCCCAGGAGGAGTTCTGTTTCTTCATGTATCACATCTTTCCATCAAGGGGGTGGTGGTACATATACACCCATGTGTTCGTACATAGAGAGGCTGGAGGTCAATCTTGGGGGTGTCTTGCTCAGTGGCTAGGCACATTGTTTTTTGAGACAGAGTGTCTCATTAAACCTGAAGCTCGCTAATAGGCTGGCTGTCCAGTGAACCTCAGGCATCTGCCTGTGGGCCCCTCTTCAGTGCTGGGACTACAGGCACACACTACCACAAGCACCTTTTCTCCGTGGGTTCTGGAGACAGAACTCGGGTCCTCCTGCTGGGTAGCAAGCACTTTACCACCTGAGCTACCCCTGCAGCCCTGCTCCTTTGCACCTTCTTTTTCTTGCACATCAACTTTCTGAGGAAAAGTATATGAAAGATACAGAGTTCTCGACTTTGTATGTCTGGAGATGTTCTGTGACCACACTCCATGGGAAGTTCTGCTGGGGTGGAGTTTATGTTAAAATCCATGTCTTTCCACGCCACAAAGTCGCAGCCCACTACAGTCTGGGCGAGCGCTAGAGATTATTATGCCTGATATTATTAGCTGCTTGGTCTTCCACACACCATCTGTTTTTTTCCCTCTGGAAAGTTTCTGGGAATTCTCTTGGGCTCCCATGTTCTGAAGTCTCAGGAGGATGAGGCCTGTAGTGAGACCCCTCTGTCTGGTGTCTGGACATGCAGTGGGGCCCTTCAGTCTGAAAACTCCTACCTTTGCCCTGGAAAAAAAAAGATGTTTCAAGATCTTTGAAGATTTTTTTCTTTCCTATTTGATTTATTCCTCTAGTAACTTTTAGTCATAAAATAAACTTCCTGTATAGAGTTTTCATTTTCTTATTTTTCTGCCACATTCCCTTCCATCTTTTTCTTTAACCATTTTTTTTAGATTTATTTTAATTGTTATTTATGTGTATTGTGTGTCTCTGTGTGTATGCAACCTGGGTACAGATGCCTTTGGAGGCTAGAAGTGGGTGATGGATACCCTGTAGCTAGAGTTAGAGCTGGTTATGAGCCACTCCAATGTAGGTTCTGGGTACTACATCCCTCTTGCAAGAGTAGAAAATGCCTTAACTGCTGGGCCATCACTCAAGCCCCCTACTTCCATCTTTTTCCTTGTCACCCCCCCTTTTCTAAGATTTTTTTTATATTTATCTTACAAATATTTAATTGGATTAGTTCTTCCACTCTTTTTTAAAATTCCATGACAGTTGGAGTATGTATGTGTTCACTGGCTGTTCCTTTTGTATGGGAACCTGTTCTTTTATCATCTTATATCACACAATAGCATCCCTTTTTATCTCATAGTCTGTTTCCTCAGATTCCTTTTCCCCCTTGATTGCATCTCTGATTTTAGCTTGGAGGGTTCCTTAGATGCCTGGTGGTTTCCTCTTTCTACCTATATGCTAGTAATGATTCTGAACTGATCTGTCCAGAGTGCCCTTTCTCATAGCCCATTTGATATAAATTTGTGACACACATTTCCACTAAGCACCCAGCTCAGTGTGCTGGTGAGAGTTGTGGGGACCAACCCCCACTTTTACGAACAGGGTACTCTTGAGCAGGAAGAAGTGGGCAATATTTAGATAGAAAGAGATACCTAGACAACGAGAGGAAAGACAGAAACACAGGATAGCTTCGGGAGGGCCTGGGTCAAAACCTACCAGCCCAGAACTTTATTCAAAGGGGCTTTTTATAACAATGCCAAGGGGCAATGCAAAAAGACCTTCCCCTGCTAGTGTAGACCAAATACCTTGTACCCAGGCCTGTGGCCCAATCATCCTCTTATGCAGTCCTGCTGGGTAAAGCCACTAAGAAACCTCGGTGGGCTCCAACAGAGAGTCTTTATGACTCTGCATTTCCCACTTCATCAGATCTGAGCTCTGCCATTTTTAACATCTTTAAACCCCAATCCCACTCAGGGTATGCACCACATCTCTTGCCTTCAAACACAGAAGTTTTTGGTGCTCAGAGTGAGCGGTCAGGTAGTGCTACTTCTCATATTGTAAGTGTCACAGCAACCAGGGACAATAAAGACACGATGCATTTTATAAAGACATGGTGAGCTTTACTCAAATCCACCTCCAACAGCTCCGCAGTGCTCACCCACATCTTGATGCCCAGCATCCAGGTAAAGAGATGCTGGTTCACAGGATAAGCTACCAAACAGAGACCACATGGTTGGCAAATAGCAAAGCAAAGACTCGGAGCAGTTCCCAGAGCCCTTCCTTCTGTGATACCTCCTGATTGGCTTAGGTGAAAAACCCAGTGGGCAATGGGGCTTCTTCAAGGCCACCTGCTGGCACACGGCATTGCCAAGTTGGTGGAGTGAGAGCTCCTATGTCTTTCTACCAGGGTCCAGGTCCCCCTCTTCATGCCTACTCATCTGTTATACACTCCATCCTCCTTCATGGGCATGTGAAAAGCCTGAGCTGCTTGGTGCCAGCCTTCAAGGACAACCAATCTTGGCCTCCTGCCTTCTTTCCACTCAGTCCTTAATAAACCAGGAATATCTCTCCAAGCACTGCAGACCTCTGGCTTGGACCAAGGAGCTGGGATTGTTTAAAAGAACTTTCATTTCCTTTGAACCAGGATTCCAGGCCACCAAAAACTTCTTAATGAATGGCCACATTGCCCCCTTTTCTTGAAGTGTTTATGGACTTGCCAACACAGACAGGTCACCCTGGTGCTGCAGAGTTATCCTCATAGGCAGTCCGGGTTTCCTGGAAGCTGCCCAGCGGCAGAGGCCCGGGCCTCTGCTGCTTCTTCAGGGAGACTTCCCAACTGCCGGGTTCCTGGTCTACCTCTGCCCTGCTTTCCCCTGACGACTAACTTTTATTTTATGGGTTTGGAGAAACTGAAACTTTTAAAGACTCAGTCCTACCACTTTGTTGAAGATAAAGTCAAGTTCAAAGCTTGCCATATTTTTCAAGTTAGTGGAGAAACTACTTGTTCAAAACCCCCAAAAAAACCCAGTCTAGACCTGATGCTGATTGACTAGATGAGGTTAGACAAGAGCAACTCCCCTGTCTCTCTCTCTGTCTCTCTGTCTCTTTCTGTCTTTGTGTGTATGTGTGCACGCACGCTAATATACATGTGAGGGTACATGTGTATGTATTTATATGGAGAGGTCAAAGGACAACTTCAGTCCTCCAGTCTCATTGTCCACTTTATTTTTAAAAAACAAGGTCTTTCATTGGTCTGTAGTTCTCCAAGGCTAGGTTGGCTGGCTAGTCAGCCCCAGCGATTCTCCTGTCTCCCCCTCCCCAGTGCTGGGATTATAAGCATGTGCAGCCGTGGGGGGCTTTTTTATGTGACTGCTGGGGATTGAACTTGAGACCTTGTACTTGTGCAGAAGCACTTTATGGACTGAGCCATCTCTGCAGCCCCAGCTTCTTGATGATTCCCAACCAGCATCAGTGTCCTGTAATTAACCTCGTATGCTTCTGACTCTTGATTCCCACAGAGCCAGAGCACTGACATGGTGACCAGCTTCCTCCGTGTCCCCCAAGGTCTCTAAGATGAGAGAGCACCCGGGGAGGGGGGCTGTCCCATGTCCCCTTCTTCACAAGGAGATGGGGGAAATGGTTTGCAAGAGAAACCATCAGACTGTCTCCTCCTCATCACAAGGCCTGCAGTTCTGCTGAGCTGCAGCTTTTTTTTCCCTGTGAAAATAATTAGGTGAGAAAATGTAAGCCAGCACAGTCACACTGGACCCTCCTAAGATGGGGTCTTAGTCAGATGGACGTTTGACCAGTAACATATTTGATTCCAAATTAAACGGGCCTGAAGGGAATTCTGCTTTGGAGCAGACTCCATGGGAAACAGGATGAAAAAGAAAAATGATATTTTTTGAGCCACTATATGAATTCTCTGAGAAATAGAAGCATGTAATTTGTAATTACTTTGGCTTGTCCGGAGGGAACAAAGCACAGTGGCCAATGGTGTGGATTCAAAGCACAGATTTCATGGTTCAAGCCCCAGGTTTGCCAGTTAGCCCTCAACTGCTTGCTCACCTTTGTGCCTTAGGTTCCTGGTCTGTAAAATGGGGCTAATGTAAATTAAGTATGCAATTACATGTAATGTACTAAATGTAATGTAAATTAAGTATTTTCCCCGTCGTGATGTTGGAAGAATCGCGTGTGTATGTGTTTGTACATGTATATGTGTGCAAGCACACATGTGAACGTGTGTAAGCGTTTATGCCCATGTATGTGTATATGTGCACACATGTGTATGTGTGTGATGACAAATGGCAACGTGTGGCACACAGAAAGCATCCCATCTCCATCAGCAATCATTATTAGAAAATTCTCCTCTTTCAAGGGAACCGATCACTGAGGAATTATATATTCATGTTGCTGCTCTGGGCACACAGGTCTGCTTCCACATTTTGTTGATGGGACCAGTTAGAGCTTTCAATTACTGGAGGGTTTTTCCATAGTCACATGGTGGGGAGGCAAAGATTGCTGAGTTTGGCTGGAGTGACCCACAAAGTCTGCAGTTCCCGCTCTTTCGTGGAGCACCCAAGCTGTTATTTCCCAGAATGCTCGGGGAGAGGCATTTTTGGCTCATTTAATTTTCTGGTTAGCCAACAAAATTTATCCTCAGCATAGTTGGAAGACTGAACTAGGGAAATAGACACAGAAGCTCGGAAAGCAACAGAACCAGAAAGTCTGCAGATTGCAGTAATTAAGCCCTGAAATGTTAGAAACAATTTTAACAAGACTTAGAAAGTCCAACAACAATGCAAAGAAACAGGCCGGGTGGGATGTGGCAAAAGGTGTGCTCTGTGGAGATCCTCAGCCCCCTGTGCATCTATTAGAGAAGTGGGCTGTCAAGTTAGCATCATTCACAGACACAGTACAGGGGTGGGGATTCTCCCTGCAGGGCTGAAGCCTGGCACTCTCATTGCCTCAGTGGCTGGGAGGGTCTGCCTGAGCCTTTTAAGGTGCCCTCAGAATGGACCTGTCCACTTTCAGACAATCCTGGGGTGCTGTGAGAGGTAAGAGGGGAGGATGGATCCTCTTGGAGCTTCCCCAATTCACCAGTTCCTGCCAGACCAAGCTCAGGCAACCACAGGGGAGGCCAGTCTCCCATGCCCTTCCCTCATGTGCCCTTAACTCTGTCTCACCATCTACTTCCAGGGGCTCCCGAACCAAGCGCATTTCCTAACCATGGGTGGGGGTGGGATGGGATGGGGCAGCTTCCTATGTCGCAGGCTCCCACCATAGCAGTCAGGCTGGCCACAGGCCCCAAAGCACTAGGGCTCATCAGGAGGGACTGAGAGCTCTGAGCTCAAACAATCGTTTCCTTTAATAAGTTGATGACATGTATTTTGTCGCAGTGGTGGAAGCCGATTCATGCACGATGGGAGAGGAGAGACGCACATTCTGAGAGGATCTCAGGCCGTGAAACTGCAGCCCAGGAACTTCCTTCCCAATCCCAGGTCCTACTCACTACCTGTGGCTCTGTGAGTGGGCACACAACAGGGTGTGTTAGAAAACCCAGACTACCAAGTTCTAACAGTATCTAGGATTTCAAAATGGAGCCAGGAGAACACTCAACCGAGGGGCAGAGCACCTTCAGCCTGTGACCTCTGGTCACAGTCATCTGACAGTCCAGGAGTAGGAACCACACGAACAGTGTGGGGCTTCTTCCGCTGTCTACTGGGTCTGTGTGGCATTACAGGACAGACCTCTGCCTCGTTGCTGGCACACACATCATTTTACTTATTAAGTCCTGTGGTGGGGAGGTGGGCTGGAATGCGTATTCATTTGTGTGAGGGCAGGCATTTGAGTCTGTGGAGATGGGAGAAGCTTGGGTGTTGGCCTCCCCCTTCTACCTTGTTTGAAGCAGGGTCTTGGTTGAGTTCTCCTCTCTCTGTCTTGTCTGCTCCATCTTGCCACAAAAGCTCTTTCCTTGTCCTTTGGATGGACTTCCATGCTGTGGCCCTCAGAAGACCCAACCATTGATGAGCATCTCTCACACGGGCCATGGTTGGTACGAAGCTTGAAGTGAACCTTTGGCAAGTCCTCCCGGTTTGCTTTGAAAATGTAGAGCTACTTAGCATCTCTAACCTCACTTTCCCCATCTGCAAAATGGGGTACTCGTGGTCTTCATATCTTGAGATAATTTGATCTATGGGTGATACAACCTGTGGGTGTCTCTAGCAACCAAGGGCTCTTCTAAACCTGGGCAAACCTGTGCCGGGTATCTAAGGATGGGGGTAGGTCTAGAGACGAATATGCTCAGTGTTTGGGGGGTTTCCAGAGAGGGAATGGACAGAGTGTAACACAAGTTCTGGAAGTGTTGCCTGTTGCCTGTGCCCTGGCAGAGGTGCTGGCTGTGAACTTGCCTGTGAACTTGTAGGAGGCTGTCGGAAGGACAGCAGAGTATGTTCCAGGCCTCTGCCCCGCGGGCGCTTCTGCTATGTCTCAGAGGACATGTTTGGAAGAAGAGCTGAATAATGGATTTGGAAATACTGGGCTCTGGAGCATGGAATGAAATCCATTAAGCTTTTGTGTCCTCTCCCCTCCCCCCTAAGAGCACCGAGGGGAGGAGAGCCCACCCCCTTTGGCAGCTCCCAGCGGGGGATGAGAAGGCAGAGGATCAAATTCGCTGTGGGGTGGGAAGCAGTCTAAGACGTGGAAGTTCCTGGTGTCGGAGTGGAGCTGGCCTATGGGTTTTCACAAGCATCCGGGCGGGCTGCTTTGCCAAGCCTCGGAGGAGAGCAGGCCAGAGTCACATAGCTGGGTCTCTAAAGCATTTCCAGGGGCTTGAGATGTCCGGAAGTGACGTGAAGCTCCGCTTGCAGACAAGACTTGAAAATGTATCCCCAGGTTCTCTGTTCTAGAACGCTCTTCAGTTAGAAAAGCTGAAGAGAAAGTGTGCGGAGTTCCCACGGCCTCCGTGCTTTCTCTTAGTACAGTCAGTGTGTCACTGCTCACACTTGTACCTGGGGGAGAGCCGCACTGGTCATCACAACCTCAAGACTGCTCTGTAGAATACAATATTTCTTTCTGAACGGTTCGTAGGTTTGGGACCTGGGTCCTCCTTGTAATCTCCCTGGAAGGGTCCACTCCTGAGCATCCAAGCTGCATCTCTGTCACCCTCCTTCTTCCCCATCCCTCCTCCACCCTCCTTCCCACCCTTCCTTCCTTCCTCCACTCTCTTCTCACTCCTCCTTCCCTCCTCCACCCTCCTTTCTCACCCCTCCTTCCCCTCCTCCACCCCCTCCTATCTCTGCCCCTGCCCTCTCTCCTCCACCTTCTCCTTCCTCTATCTCCCCTCTTCATCTCCCTCCTTCTGTATCTCCTCCTCCACTCACTCCTTCCCCATCCTTGATCTCTGGCAAGCAATCCTTTCCTGTTCCCACCATATTGCTTTAAGTGTTGCCCTGAGTTGCTTAACCGCATCTTGGCGCTGAAGCCAGTAAGACATTCATTAAGTCCATAAAGAAATCATTGGAAGCTGACTGATAGTATAAGCTTGTCACTCCTGATCAAAATGAATTGAGGCAAATCAAAAAAAAAAAAGGGGGGGGGCCAGGTGGTGATGGCAGCAGAGCACGCCTTTAATCCCAGCACTCATGAGGCAGAGGCAGACTAATCTCTGAGTTCAAGACCAGCCTCGTCTACAGAGCAAGTCCCAGGACAGCCAGGGAATCACAGAGAAACCCTGTCTAAAAAAACAAACAAACAAAAAACAGAACAAACAAACAAAAAGAATTAGGCGGCATGGATAGCTAACAAGTTTCTCAGATAGCCTACAAGCATCCACTTCAAAATAAAAATACATGTTTAAGAATACATTTCACTGGTGTTTCATGTCCTAGGTTTAGTGATGCCTCTCCTCTCCTTACACAAGGACTGTCCACCAAGCTCAGGGAAGCCCTGCTGAGGTGTGTGTGTGTGTGTGTGTGTGTGTGTGTGTGTGTGTGTGTGCGCGCGCGCACATTTTCTAGGGTTGGATTGTAAAGGTCAGGGCCATGCTCTCCTGCACACAACTGTCCAGACCCACTCTGACTACCACTTCTGTGTGCACGTGTATGGACGTGTGTGCCCATGTATGCCTGTGTGTGGAAGTAAGAGGCCAACTTCAGGGGCTGTTCCGTAGATACTGTCCAGCCATTTTCTGAGACAGGGTCTTTCATTGGCTAGTAGGCTAGACTGGCCATCAAGTCCCAGGGACTGCAAGTGTGATGTCACCAGGCCCAGCTTGTTTTACATGGATTTGAGAGATTGAACTCGGGTCCTCATGCATTGAAGGCAAACACTTTATCATCAACAGAGGTCTCTCCAAGCCCAGCACTTCTTTCCTTTCCTACCTGTCCCCTTTCCCTTGGAGTCTATCAGATGAGTGATGCTGCACACTGGGAGGGACCCACAGTAATCAGGAAAGTGGATCTGAGAAGCTTGGCCAGCGTTAACTCATCCTGTCCTTCTCAGAAACAATGGCCTGAGCTCTGGAGAAGGGGTCTTTGTGGTTTCACAAGGCATGCCAGGTACAGACCAGGGAACAGCCATAGCCAGAGCAGAGGCTGGACTGACCCCACTTACTTGTGCTCTCTCCTTCTCTGGCTCATCATATGAGCCTCCTCTGGGACCTGGAGACCTCGGCTGGTGCCAGCCATGCTCCTGCAGCAGCCTGCAGTGGGAGTGGGTATGGAAAGGCAGTTTGGCATGGTGACCTTGTAGTGGCCAAGCCTGGGGGAGGGGCTGGCCAGCTTGGATTCCCAGTATGACTCTGGGTGAAGCGCTTCACCTCACAGCTTTAGACTCTTTTTAAAGCCTGTTTCATATTTTTTATGGTAGACTTTGGCCCAACATTATCGGCCCTACCTTACCAATGTGGAAAACGCAGATAAGGATATGCCAAGATAGTAAATGAATTGTCCAAGATTTTGGAGCCAATGGCCTTTGAGCCAGGAGCTGCATCTGGGCCTTGTAAACACTCCAACCAGGAAGGTGTTACCAAGGCTGGGCTACATCTGAGCCTCTAGCTCCCAGAACAGCCTTTTGCCCCTGGCTGAACCCCCGAGGGGCATCCATGAGGCTAGCAGCTGATTGACTAGCCGGCTTGGAGGCCCCTAGAGCTGTCTTAGCAGACCTGAAGAATGTGGTGCTTCCTAGGACTCAGAGCAGTGAACAGCATCCCGTGCTGTCTGCGTACTTCATGGTAGACTGCTTCCAGAGATTTGGGCAGCAGTCCAAAGTTTTTGTTTTCCCATAACAACCAGAATGGAATAAACTCTGAGTTCCCCATAAACTTTATTCGAATATTAGAAAGGCAGACAGAGAAAATTATTATTTTTTCCCATCTGGAAGGAGCACAGCAATTAAGATTTCTGGGCCTCCATCCATATTTCATAAAGGGATGATGGGGGACAATATGATAAATAATAGATATTATCAAGCTTTCATTCCGGCATCGCAGTCTCCTTCAGCTGGGAGTTAATAGCTTGGCATGGCAGAACACACTCCCTAAAAGCTGTTATGTTCCCAATCAATCCAAAAATGGTTTTAGAATTTGGATGGCCGTCTGGCTACAAGACAACTCAAACTAGCTACAGGAAAGGGCGCAAGTTCAATTTTACTTTTCTATTAAGAAATCACACTTTTACCAAGGCAGTATTATAGATGGCGGGTGGGCATATTAGCTTTGCCACTGATTGGCTGGGTGACAGGAGAAGTGACTCCTTGGTCCTCATGTGCTGTGAAGACCCCCACCTCCCCAGAGGGTCAGAGGATCCCAACAGGAACCAGTCTGTGGGACATCAGTAGTCATCAGCATCCTGGGTGGGTCACTGCAGGTCGTCAAGCTGCCTGGGGCTCTCAGCCCTAGAAGATGGACCAATTTATTCTGAGAAGACCCCTCTCCCTCTCTCTATGCAACAGCGAGCCTTGGAGGTGTCTCTTTTAGTTCACAAGTCTCAGGTGAAGGGACTCCATCTTCAGGTCGGGATGTGACTCAGTTGGTAAACTGTTTGCCTAGCATGTAGAGGGCCCTGGGTTCCATCCTCAGCACTGCATAATGGTGCATGCCTATATACAGGCATGGATGGACACACTTGTAATGATAGTAATCAGGCGTAGAGGAAGCAGGATGAGGAGGAGTTCAAAGCCAGCCTGGGCATGAAACTTTGTATTAAAAACAAAAATCTACTGTCTTCACCCAGTTGAGAGGGCGGGAGACTGTACATACAGAGACCCAGATATAGCACCTCCCCCAAGATCTCCCTACCAGAAAGGCCTGGGGGCACCAGAACAAGATGGCAGATGGCAGAAGCACCAAGGCCCAAGGGTCAAGGAGAAGAGGCAGGACGGATGGCCAAGCTTAGCTCAGTCGTAAGGAGGGGTGTGCTAGCCAGGTGCTCCAGAGAAGCAGAGCAGAGGGAGTCACACACATGAGAGAAAAAGATGGAGGTAGACAGAAGCGGGTGGGGTGGGGCTTGACAAGGTCAAGATTTGCAAGATGGGCTATAGACTGGAGGCTGCCATGTTTGCTCGTGGGATTCTTTCTTGCTGGTGTGTGTGTGTGTGTGTGTGTGTGTCCGTCCATGTTTGTATTTCTATCTATGTTTGTGTGTCTATCTCTTGTGTGTCTGTCTGTCTGTCTGTGTTACATAGTAGTTTGCTCCTAGTTTAAGCATGACCCCCAAGAACGAGGTCTTGAGACCCAGGAGGTACAAAACATCACACATCCTTTCCTCTAGCTTCATAAAAGTGCTAAGTTGCTGCTGGGGAGGAGACTCCTACCAGCTGAGCTGCAGGGAGATTTCTTACTGAGCCGTCAGCAAGTTTTGCAGAGATCTCCAGGGATGCAGCTATGTGTGTGTGTGTGGGGGGGGGGTGCTTTTCACCAATGCAGCTGCTCTAGAGGCAGCCCTGCTCCCTCCAGGAAACTCCTCACCCATATGCCTCTTAGTAACTCATTGGTTCACCAAATTGGACTCCAGTTAATTGTTACTTTGGTCTATCGTGAATTTCCTATCTGGGGTAAGTAGATGTGTATGTTGCATTTCCCCAGGAAAGTCTGTAACATAACAGTGTATGTATGTATGTATGTATGTATGTATGTATGTATGTATGTATGTATGTATCTATCTATCTATCTATCTATCTATCTATCTATCTATCTATCTATCTATCTCCCTATCTATCTCCCTATCTATGTATCTGTCCACATATACCTATAATATCTGTTTGTGTATGTGTCTGCATGAGCATGCATGTATATGTGTATATGTGTCTGTCTGTCTGTCTGTCTCTGTGTATGCATGTCTGCGCCTGTCTTTTCTTCTGCCTTCATCTGAGTGGATGAGGGGACAGGCACACTGTGGAGGGTGATGTGTTTTACTGAAATCTACTAGTCCAGCTGTCAGTCTCATCCAAGAACATCCAGTGTGATGTTGACTGAATGCCTGGGTACCACTGCATAGTGGAGCTGACTGAGAATTCACCCTCATGGAAAGCTCACTGCGAAGAGAATGGCATAGCCAGAGGTTGAGACCACACTGAGGATTCGTCTGGAGCCAGGCACCCTTGTACAGGGAGTTTGTTTGGGGGATCAGGGACTAAGCGTGTTATGTTGGGAGGTAGCCTAGCATACAGCTGCATGGCTGCCCTTAGGGCTAGATGCACCCCAGGGGCCCAGACTGCATTGAACATGCTTCCACAGTGGTGTCTGTGACCAGTGAGAGCATTGGATACTTGAAGCGGACCTCAGAGGCAGGAGCGACATCTAGACTGGGCCAGTACCTTAGGCTGGTGAGACAGGCGGATGCAAGAGGCCATCTGGCTTTCCCTGGAGGTAGTAGTTTAAATTTGGAGTTCAGTGAGGGTTGAGTTTGGTCCTAGATCTCAAGGCAAGCTCCCATTTCACATTTGGAAACACTTGCCCCTCCTTTCAGAATCCAGGGGACCCCGTGGGGGTGGTGGTGGTGGTGTCCATTTTCTAAGGCAGGAGAGCAGCATTTGTCACGAGACAGCCACGTGCTGCCTGCGGCTCTTCAGACCACCCTAGGAGTGGTTCTCAAGGTTCCTGTTTCACACGGGGAAACCAAGACATGGTGGCATGTCCATGGTCACAAATCCCACAAACATCGGCCTCTGGAAGGGGCAATGACACCGCACTGAAGCCGCCTGGAAACTGATGAGTTTTGCAGAATGCCCCCCCCCCCCACGCCCAAGACCTCCTTGGCATGCAGACAGCATTTTTTCCACCACAACAATTCGCTCTCAGGATTTTTCCCCTTCTCTGGGGCCAGCAGAGAAGCAGGGCTCTGATCATTTTTCATGGCTCAGCTCCCCAGCAATCTGCAATTTTGGTGGGAAAGGGTCCTCTTGCTTTGCAGTAATGTGGAGACAGTCTTCAGGCTGCTCTCTGAGGAGCAGGCTTTGTTGGCTGGACCTCAGGTGCCAGAGCCCTCCAAGTAGACCCTACAGAACGCCTCATCTCAGAATACCCAGGAGCCTGCTCTGGAAAGGAAATAGCAATTTGGGGTACATTCCTTATACCCAAACAATCCCTATCATAATTTTTTTCTTTAAACACTCCTCCTTTACCCAGAACAAAATCTTCCTGTCATGAGACAAGGCTTGCAAACAGGAGTTTTTTGAGGTGGACGCTCTTGAGTTGAAAGCCTTACAATAGGAGGTATCCTGGTTAGTTTTTATTGTCAATTAGATACAACCAACCGAGAGTCCCCGGAGAAGAAGGACTCTCAACTGAGGAGTTACTTCTACCGATCACCCTGTGGCCGTGTCTACGAGAGATTAATCTTGATTAATGATTGACATGGGAGGACCCAGCTCACTATGGGCGCCATCATCCTTATGCAGATGGGCCTGGGCTGTATTAGAGAGTTAACTGAGCCAGTGAACAAGTCAGTAAGCAGCTCTCCTCTATGGCTTTGGCTTGAGTTTCTGCTTGCGTTCTTGCCCTGGGTCCCTTCAGTGATGGACTGTGACCTGGAAGTGTAAGATGAAATAAACTCTTTCCTCCCCTAAGCTGCTTTAGGTCACAGCAACAGAAAGCAAATGAAGCCTTTCAGCTCTTGGACTTCAGTCTCTTTTCTTCAACGGGGTTGTAGTGTCTTGCTGCCGCCAGGCTGTGGGGCTGGAGGCTGACAGTCTTCTCAAGGGAAAAGCACATCCCCTGCAGACAGCAGAACCACTTTCCACATTGTCATTTTCTTAGTTAGAATATGTGGATCTTACGGCATCACAAAGCATTTTGTTGTTTTCGTTTTATTTTTAAAATTATTTTTATTATATGAGTGCTTTATCTGCATGTATGTGTGGATACCATGTGTACGTCTTGTGTCTGCGGAGGCCAGAAGAGGGCACTGGATCACCTAGAACTGAAGTTATAGACAGTTGTGAGCCACCTTGTAGGTGCTGGGAATCGAACCAGGGTCCTATCCAAGAACAACCAGTGCTCTTCACACTAAGCCATCTCTCTAAGCCCTTGTTGGTGCTTTGTGACATAAAGTCTCACTCTGTATTCCAGGCTGGTCTGAACCATCCTCCTGCCTTAGCCTCAGGCTCCTCAGAGAACAGCCTTAAATCTGCTGCCATATATTCATACATATTCTCTCTCTTCTGGAGACAGGTTAAGGCCATGGGTTCCTGAAGGATAGCAGCCTGTTGTGGCCAGAGCTGTGCACCTGATCAAGTTCTGTGTGGACATGGAGGAAGCGGGTGTTGCCACTGGGCTCTGCTCCCTCTTTTAGGGGCAGTTTCGCATATCTGGCTGACCCCACTTGCCCCAGTAGTGGAGGTGTAAGGATCAAGCCTGGTATGCAGTCAGTGTCCTAGGTTCAAATCCCAAGCTGGCCATTCTCCAGCAGCCAGCTTCTGAGCAGCTGATTTTTAATCTCTGGAACTCTCACTATCAAATAGGGATGATGTAGGAGTAACAATAGAATGGTCCCCATAGCTTCCTAAGGAAGACGAGGGCTTCTTTGTTAACACAGGGGGAGGTGGCATCTTCAAATGAGGAGAGTGCTGTGCGGACTGGATTTGTACAGCCCTTTCTGGAGATGTGTGGCTGCGCCTCTGTTTATCCATAGGGTCAAGTCCACTGCTCTGTGACAGTCTGAAGGGTCTCATGGAAGATCCCAGCCTGCCCAGTTCCCTGGTTCTGGAAGGTGTCCCCTTCAGTCTACACAGCACATCAAGGCCTGCCAAGGGGAATAAGTCTCTGCATTGGCCTGGGTGGGCACCCACTCTCTGTCCTGCTCAGCCCTGTGGCTGTGGCGGCTCATTCAGGCTGAGATGATACCCATGGATTTGAGCTTCTGTTTCCACACCCTCAGGAGACCCATGGGAGGTGTATTGCTTGTATCTGGGTTGCCTAAGGACTCTTATCAGTCAGGTTGGGATGCCCTTGGGGACAGGGCCCCATTGTTCCACTAAGGAGCTTTTAGTTAGGGAACAGCACCTCTGGGCATCGGAGTGAGACCCACCGTATTCACACTTAAACTATTTCCTTTGGGTTCACCTGGGGAAATGGTACTGTTATGGAGAGCCCACCGGAGATGACAGCTCAGACACAGCTTATAACCGAGTGAAAGTCTTTTTTGCCAGCCTGCTGGGTACTTAGGAACTAAGTGTAGCCCCAAGCATTTAGAGCAGGGGTCTTTTAAAGGCAAAAGCCACATCCTGGTATTTGTCTTGACAGCTGCAGGGGGAGGTTTTAGGCAAGTAAGCAGTTTCACAGAAGCTAAGATGAGTGGTTAGCAGGTGGTGGGAGCATTGCACAAGCAGGCATTTTAACAGAAGCTAAGATAAATTAGTTGGGGCATCTTAGAATAGAGTTGGGTAATTTTCCATGGGATTTTCCATCAAGGAGATCAAATTCTAGTAAAAACCGAAATGGCCTCAGCTAGAATACAAAGTTAGGGAAGCTCTGTATTCCCTGTCACAGTGCCACATTCCAGAATCAATGATCAAGTCATTAACACATCGATATTTAGGATCTCCTCTCCCTCCTGCCCTACATTCAACGATTACAGTGGCATTATCATGTCTGTATTTACTCACTCAACAAACATTGTCCATCCCAGTCTCCATTCCAGTAAGTGTGCCATCTATAGGGATTGAGATGTGAAGACCATTGAGTCCATAAACCACTATATATCAGTTAGTCGTCCATCACCAAGATGCTCGGCTTATAAAGAAAACAGGTTTCTATATATATTTTATGGTAGCTCCCTTTACGGAGGTCTCAATGTAGAGATGGTTGGTTCTGCTGTTTTGGCCTGTGGCAAGGCAGCAGCATATCATTACAGAGAGACTGGGTCCTGCTACCTACTGCCACAGCACACGCCAGTAACCTGAAAGCCTCCCACTAGGCCCCCACCTCATAAAGGCCTCAAAGCCCTCCCCTCCCAACAGTGTCATGCCCAGGATCAAGCCTTAATGCCAATCTTTGGTGTCATCTAAAATCCAGATGCCATATGCCGTGTGCCACTTAAGCAGAGTGGGCAGCAGCCTGAGACTGACAGAGGCAGTGTAAAGACAAGGTCACCGGCATCCTCAGCAATGCCTTGTATCCAGACATGCTAAAAATGGCATCTGTTGCTGGACTACAGTGGAACACTCAGTGCCAGGACCCGGCTCCTTCCTCAGCTTCCCAGGGGGCTCATCCATCTACTGGTCTGTTTTAGCTCCAGCACCCTCAGGCTAGGATAAAGTAGAGTGTGTTGCATCTCTGTGTGGTACTTCTGAGCTGGTTACTCTGGGCCCCGGCAGAGTGAAGCAGAGACCTGGTTTTGGCAGCCAGGGTCTGAGGTGTAATCAGTGAGAAAAGACAATTTAGGCTGCATGAGCATAGCTTTGTTGTTTTGCTGACAGGAGAGCACCCTGGGGCAGAGGTCTGGAGATGAGAAAGCCAGGCTGTGTGGGCTGGAAAACTTTTGTTTTTATTTACCAGACTGATTTGTATATGTTAAGGCCAATTGGTAGAAATTGGTCTGTTTGCAAACTGGCAGACAGAGAGAAGTCTTGATTTAGTCCTCCGAGCGAGCAGTGACGGCAAGACAATAAAGACAGACTTGCTTTCATTAGGTTAAAAAAGCAGCCGCCTTTGCAAGGCTGTCTGTTTGTTTTCTTCCTAAATTCTTAGCTCCTCTCATTGTGAGTCTTGCAGATAGAGTCCAGGGACTGGATGACTGAACGAAACACAGGATAAAAAAAACAGGGAACAAAGTCAGGGAGGGAGAATACAAGTAAAAAAGAGAATGAAGCCAAAGACGGAAATTGACAGATGTCGGCGTGACAATCTAGAGGACATTTTAAAAAAAATGAAGTCTAAAATCTTTAAAATTGATCTGTAGCATGCATATATAATGAGTACAGCATCTCTTTTTATTAAATGTGTGTGCCCGCGCGCGCGCGCATGTATATGAGTGGGTATGTGTGTGTGTGTGTGTATGCACTCGTGTGTGTGTGTGTGTGTGTGTGTGTGTGTGTGTGTGTGTGTGTGTG
>CABHPR010137162.1:27498-72867 GCA_902168415.1 Peromyscus melanophrys | reverse complement strand
AAAAAAAATCATACAAAATAGCTAAATATGTTTTAAACTGTTTAAAATTCTTTTACATTTAAATTTTCATCAAGTTTTTAAATTGGCAATGAGAAGTTCGTTTTTATACATAACTAGAAATGAAAAAGGCCAACATGTGACTATCCCTCATGCTTATTTTCTATTGGTATATAACAGTTAATATACACTTCTTGCTTTGACATCTATGTATTATCTCACAGTTCCTGTAGATCAGGAGTCTAGTTCAGCAGGATCCCATACAAAGGGTCTCAAAGGACTGATAACAAAATATAAGCTAATTTATGTGTTCTTCTAGAAGACCAACTCTGAGAATCCATTTCAAAACTTTATGCAGTTTTTGGAAAAATTTAATTTCCTATACCTATAAGATTGGAGTCCTTATTTATTGTTTTGTTCTGGCCATTAACTATGAGGAGGCTCCCAGCTCCTAGAGGCTACCCTCCAACAACCTTGAAGCCATACCACCACAGGGCTACTTTATTCTTCAAGAATAGCAAGAAAATCTGTCTGGACTTTGTTGTGTGATAGGCTTAAACAAGATAATATCCCCTATCTACAAATCAGAAGCTATTTAAGAAGTTATTCTGTTAAGTTTTATGGTCCTGGATTTGTGGTGATATTTTATTTGTGCTGAAATGTGATATTTTATTTGTGCTTTAATAAAGCTTGCCTGGAGATCAGGGGGAAAAGGCCAGCCATTTTAAGTAAACAAAAAGTCAGGCAGCACACACCCTTAATCTGATCACTTATCAGGCAGGGTCTCTCTGTGTGTATAATATGTGTGTGTGTGTGTGTGTGTGTGTGTGTGTGTGTGTGTGTGTGTGTGTGTGTGTGTGTTCAAGGTCATACTAAGGAATAGAGCCAAGCGTGGTGACCCACACCTTTAATCCCAGTTCCAACCATATAGACCTGGAGGTCTGTACAGGCAGACAATGACAAGCTGGGCTAAAATAGTCAATAAGAGGGCAGAACAGCAAGGCAATAAAGGCATGGGGCCATCTGGGGACCCCATGTGCTAAGAGGACTGGTCATGGGTCCATGCATATGTGTCACTATTGAAAATTGATTTAATTGTGTTTTGTGATATGGAGCAGCACTGTATGCTGTGTTTCAATTTTTCTAGAGTAGTTTTCAATTATGTGAGTAATTTGACTCCACTTTTAATATCACATGCTTTGAAAATCATGCTAAGCGGTACTTAAAATCATTTACCTGCTAATGCATTTATTTGTAACTTAATCAGTGAAATCAAGTCTTACAAAGTGATGGGTAGACAGAACAAAGCTTAGACATAGTCTAGTGATCACATTATGTGACTGAAAGTTACCTGTAGGCTGTCATCTGGGGAAGCTTCTTATCAACCTGAACTTAATATTGACAGCAATTTCAAGCAATTTGCTCAAAATTTTCCCAAAAATGTACTATACTAGTGGTCTCACGGGTTATTATAATACATTAATTTTATTCTTTCCCACCAAGATGAAAACAGTATATGCTTGAAGGAATTTACCATGTCAAATTGGGTAAAGCTTTATAACTTCAATATTGAATGCATGCAAATTTAATTTAAACTGAATTTTAAATTGCAGTTAGGTTTAAGATTTTTACAATTCAGATTTACTTTGTCCATCAAGCAAGCACATCTCTAATTAAGGAGGATATCACTTGGTTTTACAGCAAATAACCCTGTAATAATTCTAAAATGGCTTATAACATTTTAGAAGGATTAGTTTCTAGTATATGATAGCATAGCAGCAAACTATAAGTATAGGGGAAAGATTAATTTTGTTTTCAGAATATTTTCTTAGTTCATTTACTTTTCTTATATTTATAAAGAGCTAGCTTTGTACTTTAATAAATTCATTTTATAAAATTCTGTCTTTTTTTAAAATAAAGTTTCAAAACATGCATCTGTTTTATAATATTCTTGGGCAGCTATCACAGACATAGATAGATGTGTTTCAGTACATCTATCAGTCAGTACTAATGAACAAAGTTGTGATTTTTTTTCCTCTGAGTTTAGTGATGGCATTTGAAAAAAAATATTTACTTAAGTACTGATAATATAAAAAAGCATATTCAAAAAAGACAAAATTGAATACTATATTTGAATTGCCATATGTAGTAGGATAGGCCCATAGTAACAAGAAAATTGGCTCAAACCAGTATGCCAATGAACATAATGTACTTCCTTATGAGCCAACCTTGAGTCTGCCTGATAGCCTTGCAACAGGCACTATCGGAGTTCCTGATTGTTGTCAAGGTTCTTGATTATGCCCAGCCAATAAGGGACAACTATGCAATGCCACCAGATTGGGACACAGCTTGGGTACTGGGAGGAGGGTATATAAGGCCTTCCCCATTATTGAATAAATGAGTTTGCTATTTGTCTTCAACTGATTCATGGTGTCTGTGTTATTGATGCCATGCCTTCTCACCCCCCCCCCCCAAGGGAGCCATTAGGATATAGTAACATCTGGCACCCTCATTGGCTGGGCATGATCAGGAACTCTGACAGCAACCAGGAACTCTTACAGCATCTGTTGCTAGGCCCTCAGGCAGACTCTAGGTTGGCTTATAAGAAAGTATGTTATGTGCATGGCTTGGTAACTGGTTTGAGCCAATTTCCTTGACTCTATGGGCCTGTCCTACTACATATCCACCCTTTTATTTTATTACATGGGTGCTCAGCTGGAGTTGGAGTTCTTTGCTCTAGCCTTGCTGACCTTGCCTCAGGGTGACTCAGCAACTGGACTGTGCCTGTATTAGGCTGGCTTTCCAAACAAGCTCTTTCCCGTCATTGACTATTAGCCCTCAAAGGCATCCATCCTTTGAGAGTCACCCCAGGGTGGGAATTTCAGAAAGCCAGGCATGCATAACCTCTTGTGGAAGGCTGTGAGTTGGATGTCTAAGAGCCATTAACACTTGTAGAGTCACCTTAGTGGCCACCCATTGTTGCCAGATGTGCTGTAGGAGACACTTAAAAAGGAGAAAAATTAAAAGTACCACCCCACCAATCAAAAATGAAGTAAGAATCCAGGAGGGATCAAACAGCCTTTTTATATCATGCCAAAAATTTCCAAAAGTAGAGTCAAAGGCCATAACCTCTGCCCTCATCTGCTTTAATTGGAAAATTTCATGTGTTAGTTGTCCACATTGACTGGGAAAACTTCTATGAGACTATGGACTGACAATGGCACAGGCTGTGAGGGTTGTAAGACACCTGGCACTGTGGGAGAGTAACCACCTCCTGAGGCAGGTGGGTACTGGGGTAGATCGCCCCAAGAATACAGAGGCAGAGGTGTAGTCACCTGCAGTGGTGGTGGAATAGTTTGGGGAACAGTGCATGACTTAATAACAGGTGCTTTCTCCTTGGCAGATTTTTGTGGGGGCCCAAACTGACAGCTGTGTTCTTCTTGACAGATTTTGCAGGTCCAGACTGACAGTTGCATTCTCCTTGACAGATTTCATGAGGTCCAAACTGACAGCTGTGTTCTCCTTGACAGATTTTGCAGGTCCAGACTGACAGTTGCATTCTCCTTGACAGATTTCATGAGGCCCACTTTGACAGCTGTGTTCTCATCATCGGGTGTCATAGAGATATCCAACATGGAAGGGGTGGGGGTGATGAAAATATTACCCACCTTTTAGAGGGAAACAGCAATCAAACAACAGTCAGAGAGAAGATGACAGTCAACAGGGATGGAGTTTATATCGGACCCTTATGTCTTATGCTTAGTGGGGGACTTCCATGGTTTTTTAGGCCATGCCTATATGCCCACATGGTGTTTCCAGTTGAGAGATAGCATTCAGGAGCCAAGCCTTGGTTCCACCTCCTAGGGGCTCAATCATTATGTAGAGGTGCTAGGCAAACTGAAACAGAAAAAAAATGTGCCTTCCTAATGGGACAGGCAGACAAACACAACAGACAACACAAAAGAAGAAGAGAAATGGGGGTCCCAATGCTTACATGCCAAAGGGACTGAAAGAATACAACACTGAGGGGCCTTCTCACCAAAATACATTATCTTGGGGATGCTGTAAAGCACTGTGAGTGAAGGGAGGTAGATGATCAGAATCTGTACCAGGAAAGAGAAAGTAACAGAAGCCCCATGTCGGGTGCCAGATGAGGGATGACCATGCAATGCCACCAGATTAGGACACAGCTTGGTTGCTGGGAGGAGGGTACATAAAGCTTTCCCCATTATTGTGTAAATGAGTTTGATATTTGCCGTCAACTGACTCCTGGTGTCAGAGTTTGTTGTGTGAGAAAATAAGTAGGGAGAAGAAGATATAGATAGGAACTACTGGGATGCAAAGTTTCAAGTTCTCATAATGAGTATAAAAAGTGAAAAACGTGTTTGTGTGTGTGTGTGTGTGTGTGTGTGTGTGTGTGTGTATCCATGTATGCTTGCATGTGTGCATGTGCATGTGTATGTGTGTGTATATATATGTAACTATAATAATTAGAGTACATAAATTTGAGAATTAGTTGGGGTCATGGCAGGTGTTGGAAGGAAGAGAATGAGATAGAAATAATATAAGTACAGACAATATTTTTTTATAAAACCCTCAAAATAAAAAAAATAAAGTAAAAAGTTAAGAAAAGTAGAACATCTCATTGCCAGGAATCTCACAGGAAGACCATGCTATACAACTATAACATGTAGTGGGCCTAGGACAGTCCCATGTAGGCTCCCTGGTTGACAGTTCAGTCTCTGTGAGTTCCTATGATCCCAGGTTAGTTGATTCTGTGGGTGTATTTGTGTGTGTGTGTGTGTGTGTGTGTGTGTGTGTGTGTGTGTGTGTGTCAGATATGTCCTTGACCTCTCTGGCTCCTACAATCCTTCCTCCCCCCTCTTCCACTGGATTCTCCTAGCTCTGCCTAATGTTTGGCTGTGGTTCTCTGCATCTGTTCTCATCAGTTGCTGGGTGAAGCCTCTCTGATGACAGTTGGGCTAGGCAACAATCTATAAATATAGCAGAATGTCATTAGGAATCACTTCATTGACTTTTTAAAACATCTTCCTTTTACCTTTTTGCTAGTTGTGTTTGGTTCTATCCTAGATCTCTGGTGTACCCCACCTCTGGGACCTGGCACTCAGGGGTGAAAGCTCTCTCTCAGGGTATGGGTCTCCAGCTGGGCCAATCATTAGTTGGTCACTCATACACTCCCTGTGACAACTTTACCCCAGTACATCTTGTAGGCAGGACAAATTGTAGGTCAAATGGTTTGTGGCTCCAGTGGTGTCCCAATCACTCCACTGGAAGTCTTACCTGGTTACAGGAGATGGCCAGTTCAGGGTCTGTATCCCCCATTGCTAGGAGTCTGAGCAAGCTAGGGTAAACCTCATATATTCCTGGGAATTTCTATTGCTCTAGGTTTCTATGCCTTCCCAGAGATGTCCTACGATTCCAGTTGTCTTTCCCAGTATTTTTCCCTCCATTCTTACCCCCACCTGATCCCTTCTGTTCCCATCCCCATTCCTGCTTCCAGCTCCTTGCCCCCATCTTCTGGCAATTCCCATTCTAGTTCTCCTTCACAGTAAGGTTCATGGATCTCCCCTCCCACTTTTGGGACCCATTCCTCCTACTGGATGGCCTCATCCAGCCTTAATAGAAGAGAAGGAGCCTAGTCTCACTATAACTTGATATACCTTGGCTGGCTGGTATCCATGGGAAGCCTGCCTGTATCTGAAGGGAAAGAGTAGAGAAGAAGTGGATGGAGGACTGGTAGAGGGGAGGTGGGAGGAGGAATTGGGAAGAGGGGGAGGAGGGGAAACTTTGTTTGGGATATAAAAACAAAAAAAAATGAATAAACAAAATAAAAAGAAATGAAAAATAGTTTAGGATTGAGGTTGTAGCTCAAGATAGAATGCTTACCTAATATGGTCAAGACCCTGGGTTTCATTGATATTACCCTCAAAAAAGGTGGTATTAGGGATCTTTACAAAAGTTGTCACATCTTTGTTGAGTAAAAATGTGAAGTCAAAGAGAATAAAGAAAGTTATAAGGTAAAAACAGAAATAGCAACCAAGATCAAGAGACAAGATGGAGTGACCATGGGAGTTCTTGCCTCTGGGTTCAAAGCTAGCAACAATGAAAAGGATCAGATCAATTCATGGAAATTGGATCAATATTCACCTATTTATGTACCTATCATTGTGGTGGTATTGTGTTCCCCAAAATATTGAGCACCCTAATAAACATCTGGGGTCAAAAAATAGAACAGCCACTAGATACAGAGGCTAGAAAATGGTGGCTCTCTCGCCTTTAATCCTAGCATTCCAGAGGCAGAAATCCCTCTGGATCTCTGTGAGTTCAAGGCCACATTGTAAACAGTCAGGCATGGTGACACACGCCTCAAATCCCAAGAAGTGAGCCTTTAATCCCAGGGAGTGATAGCAGAAAGCAGAAAGATATATAAAGCATGAAGATCAGAAACTGGCAGCATTTGGCTGGTTAAGCTTTTGGCTGGTTAAGCTTTTAGGCTTCTAGCAGCACAGTTCAGCTGAGAGGCATCCAGTCTGAGAAATTCACAAGGTGAGGAAGCTGTGGCTTGTTCTGCTTCTCTGATCTTCCAGCATTCACTCCAGTACCTGGCTCCAGGTTTGTTTATATTAATAAGACCTTCTAAGATTCCTGCTACATATCATTTGTGGCTCTCTGAGTAATCATGTGGTATGTTTATTGCAACACTATTAGTATTAGTTAAACATCAATCTAAAATAATCATTGTTTGTTTTTTAATTACCCTAGCTAAGCACCTGTCTGAATTTAATTAATAAAGCTTGCTATCATTCAAATCTAGTCCAAATTGCATTTTAGGACACACACAACCTACTCTCTTATGGAAAGCTTTTGTCTTCAAAATGGTACCACTCACTCACTTAGAGTGTCACAATTCTATGTTTATTTGTCCCTCAAATATTTATTGTTTTATGTCAGCAACTTAATTTGTAAATTTACATGTTGATGGTACTGAAAGATGGGGACTTTTGAAGTTGAAATCAATACATTTTCCACCATGAAATAAGGCTGTATAGGTCTTATTTTCTGTCTCAAGAATTTTATGTCTTAAGAGGTTATTGGATGTCAAGTTGACATGGGGTAAATTGTTGGAGTTAATCTTGCCCAAAAAGTTTAACTGAAGAGGAAAAGCTATCTCAAATGTAGGATGTACTGTCTTATGGGCTGGATTCCCAGATTGAATAAATGAATAAAGAGAGGTACACAGAGACATTGGTCTTTCTCTGTTTCTTGACAACAAATGCAGTCTGAGCAGCTGCCTCATGCCACCGCTGCCCTGATTTCTAATTTTAAACTGTGAGCCTACATAAATACTCCTTAAGTTTCTTTTGTCAGGCAGATTGTCACAGCAATAAGAAATGGCTAATGAGGATGAAGTACTGAGGATTTAAAAGCTTAAGCAGGAATGGGAACAAGGCATGTAGAGAGCAATGGGTGGGAAGAGGTTCATCCAAAACTGAGGAGGTATGAAAAAGACTTAGAGATGCCCAACATGGGTCACAATACCATGTTGTGTACTGCCTGCAGCTCCAGTGCCAGGGAATCCAACGTCATCTTCTTGGGCTCCATAGGACCCTCACACACATGTGTGTGTGTGCACATGCATACACACACACACACACACACACACACACACACACACAATATGTATTTATGTCAACATATATATATGTATGACTATATATGTCTTATATAAAATATTTGTGATTATATTTATACCAAGAAATATATAAATATATATTTACACACATGTCACACAAACTCATGTATATGTGTTTGCATATGCATATATATATAAACACATATATAATTTTTCAACAAGTTTGAATGGACATACTCTGCATGGGTGAATAATACTTTTTATGGAATACATGTTGTCCTTGATTGCCTACTGTGCTATATGGTCAGACTATCTTAGTGAAGGTTTCTATTTGTGTAATAAATATCATGACCAAAATGAGAGACCATGGAGAAATGCTGCTTACTGGTTTGCTCCTCATAGATTACTCAGTCTGCTTTCTTATACAACCCAGGACCACTTGCCCAGGGATGCCACCACCTACAGGAGGCTGAGCCCTCCCAGATTAGTCAATAATCATGAAAATGTGTGGTGAACTACATCTAGTCAAAAGCCTGTTAATTTTGAGATCCTGAAGAGGGACTATAGCACTGTTGCTTTGCTTAACAAACATGTTACAAAATTTCCTTCCAATATTTATGTTTATAGCCACATATTTGTGCTGCTTTCAACTTTGGCGAGCAAAGCTTCTTCTTTACAGTGGGCTACAGTCAATACTGAGACAACTAGTCAAAGTGATGAGAATAAATGACTATTGCATGTTCAGCCCCGAAGACATCTATATCACTCCCTAAAGAGTCAGATAACATCACAGAATTGGGAAAGACAGAATGTAAGAGCCAAAGGGTGGGGGTGGGGGGATGGTGTGAAATGCTGTCTGTTTATGACACAGCTGTTGCTCTCATATACCCACAGTAGCTGTGGTGACTTGTACAAGATCCCTTCAGTCAATAATTCTATCATGGATCAGTGGGGGACTAATGATGCTCTATCCCTACTTGAGAAGCTGTTGGCAATTGATGGCTGTTAAGAGGGAGTTCATTTATCTTTAGAGGTATGGCCACTAGTAGATTATCCATGCTCATTCATACAGCACTAAACTAATTGGATTCAGTGGATTGTACAGAACATCAAAACAAAACAACATCAAGGTGTGTGGGGAATATATGGGCAGGGCAAGAGGGGAAGGTTTCAAGTGGATTTGGTCAAGATACATTCTTTGTGTGCATGAAATTGTTAAAGAATAAATACAAAATAGTTTTAAAAGGAAAGTAAGTAATGCCATATCTGTATTGATTTATACAGATTAACACTGCTCTATTCCATTTTAATTATATTTGTATAATTGCAAATTTTGTGAGTTTTCTTTTAGTTATTGTTGTTATTACTTTACTTAATAAATGTGACCAAAGATATACAAGACTATATTTCTGTAAATACAATCTTGAAATAATGTCTGTAAACTTTGGCAGGCCTTATTATTACAGTCTTATAAGCCATATTTAAAATGTTATTTATACTTTTATTTGTATGTTTCCTAAAATATATCATGGCTTCTTATTTAATCATTAAGCATATATTTTTCTCAGATAGTTCAGTGTTAAAGTTTTTTCTGTAAAAATTGAAGCTTTGTTTTTATTATTCCTTATCTTCCAATATCCTGTAGATCTGTATTTATTAATTTGTGAAAACTTTAGACTTTTTTTACTTAATTTTTTTCCTCTTTTGTTTAAATTTTGCTTGACTGCATTTGTTTTAGCTTAGGAAGTTAGCCAATTTTATGGAAGTATTCCCCATAATTACTTTTATTTGTTAGAGACAGAATTTGACAAACTTTTATTTAAAACACACACTTTTCCACCCATGATATTTGAAAATAATATATGATTCTTAAAGTGCTAAAATATATATTGGTACCTTCAATATTCTACAAAGCTGTAATTTTCTATGTATTTGTTAGTTTTCTATGTATGTTTTGATAGGAAAGTTCATGTGCACTGAACTATTGATTAATTGACTGATGAACTGATTCCATTATTTTGAAAGCCTCCAGGCAACTCCCAGTTATAATTTGATTATAGATTAAATGCTTCACTGAATTTTTCTCTAGAGTATAGGTATTAATATTGCAATGATTACTTTTCTGTTTGTGTAATGGAATTTATTAGCTGTTCTCTAACTTTAGCATTGCAAATCAAATTGCTTTGTTTAGAAATGTGGGAATTTATGTGCCCCCACACATTTGTATGCATATATGTACTTGTTTAGAAATTGTACCATGTGGGGATGTCTTTAAAGCAAAGCAGGATGCTGAGGCTTTTAAAGAAATGCTATCTAAGAATTATTTTCAAATTTTAACCTGGTACATTTGTATTTTACCATTTATGTAAGTGGTATTTTGACATATCCCTATAAAACTCATTAGTAGAGGTTAGTTACTACCAGATACTTGAGAATGACAGAGATAATTCTATAAAGTGCCCCGTAAAATGAACCTTGCATCACGATAAAATCACAAAGAGGAAATTGTATGACAATATACATGTTTTAAGTAAAAGCCGGACATCCATTCATCCATGGACCTAATCAAAAGCAAGAAGAGGAAGGCTGTGGTGGTCCTTCCTTTCCTGTGTAAATACTGTGAGCACCAACTTCTGTTTTGAGTGGCTGCCTGACTTCTCTACATGGAAGAACATACTGAAGAGTTTGAAGACCACAGAGTGAAGACCAGGAGTGCTGTCATGGTGACATGACCTGGGTCATACAAAAGTTTGGGCATTTGTATGGGTTACTTCTACCACCACCTCAGTCCCTGCACACTCAATACATTTATAATACAGGAAAATGGCAAACCTGTGGGTACCCTGGTGTAGAAGTGACAGGGGATTCCTTTTTCTTAGTGTATTTTAGAAAATTTCTAATTGGGAATTTGTTCTCTCTCCACCTTAAGATGGGTCTGAATTAAGTAAACAGCTAAAGAAGCTTTTTTTTTATCAGCATTTTCCACCAGGAAAATCTTCCTCAAGGACCAGGGAGCCCCCTCTTTGAAACTGTATATCATTGTCTCTCCATAAATATCTTAACCTGTTCTCCCTCTCTGTTCTTGATCCAGCTGGGGTCTCCCGCTCCCCCAAGCTCTCTTTCCCTCGACCCTCACCCTTCATTTCCCCCACTTATGTCCAGGCTGTTCATGAAGATCTCATCCATTTCTCCATCTTTGGGTGATCCCCGTGGAACAGGAGACCATGATAAATGAAGACCACATGAGAATAGGAAGAAGCAAAGTGCTAGAGAGGCCCACAGAAATTCACAAAGATGCCCCCACAATAGACTGCTGGCAATGGTCGAGAGACAGCCCGAACTGACCCACTCTGGTGATGGGATGGCCAAACACCCTAATTGTCGTGCTAGAAACCCCATCTAATGACTGAGGGATCTGGAAGCAGAGATCCACGGCTAGGCCCCGGGTGGAGCTCTGGGAGTCCAATTAGCGAGAAAGAGGAGGGTCTATATGAAGGAGAATTGTTGAGACCAAGGTTGGATAAAGCACAGGGACAAATAGCCAAATGAATGGAAACACATGAACTATGAACCAATGGCTGAGGGGCCCCCAACTGGATCAGGCCCTCTGAATGGGTGAGACAGTTGATTGGCTTGATCTGTGTAGGAGGCATCCAGGCAGTGGGACCGGGTCCTGTGCTCATTGCATGAGTTGGCTGTTTGAAACCTGGGACTTACACAGGGTCGCTTGGCTCGGCCAGGGAGGAGGGGACTGGCCCTGCCTGGACTGAGTCTACCAGGTTGATCTCAGTCCTCGGGGGAGGCTTTGCCTTGGAGGAGGTGGGAATGGAGGGTGGGCTGGGGGGAAGAGGAGGGGGTTGGGAGGGGGGAGAACAAGGGAATCCGTGGCTGATATGTAGAACTGAATGGTATTGTAAAATAAAATAAAATAAAAATATCTTAACTTGGCTTTCCCAGACAAGGCAGCAGCATTGCTCAAGTCTGTTACAACTTGGGGCTGGGGATTTAGCTCAGTGGTAGAGCACTTGCCTAGCAAGCACAAGTCCCTGGGTTCGGTCCTCAGCTCTGAAAAAAAAAAAAAAAAAAAAAAAGACCAAAAGAAAGTCTGTTACAACTCCTACCAAGCACTGGAAATGAAAATAAGAGGATCTAAAACTGCCTTACCTCTTCATCTTGCAGGTTTTATCAGATTGGCAGGCCAAATCCATGGTAGGTTTAATTTAGGTTCCTGGAGGACTGTGGGATGGCTCATCAGGCAAAGATGCCTGCCATCAAGCATAGTGGTCTATGTTTTATTTTCCAGGACCTATATGGTAGAAGGAGAGAACTGACTCCCACTAGTTGTCTTGTAGCCTCCACAAGCATGCCATGACAGTCACATTTACTCCAGTCACACACACAGACACAGACACACAGACACACACAGACACACACACACACACACACACACACACACACATAAAACAATAATAAAAATAAATAAACAAACAAATAAATAAACATATTTCTTAAAAATTTTAGGCACCAGGCTTCAGACTGTTGCTGAATATTTTCATAGAGATCTGAGTTTACTATTCCTTTGGATAAAGACAATTAATAGACAGACATGCCTTATTTGCCAGGTGAGTTTAAGATTACCCGTGTGTAACCAGCTGAGCTACCAAGATCTCTTGCTGGAAGTCTGGTTGCTGTTTATCTTGAGAACACATGTGGAGTGATTTACATATAATTGGTCAAAGGGATGAGCTATTAATCTGCCCTAGCTTGTCTGTAGCATGGGTCATATTTTGGTTTAATATTTTCTCAGTCATAAAACTGTTTTCTTTCACTTCTAAGAAGTTTGCACTTTTTTTTTCTTTTTCTGGGTAGGTGGCTGAGAATTTTAAGTTACATTTCCCCCCAAATTCCCAGTTAGTCTTCAGCACAAAATGACAAATTCCAACCAAATGACATTTTAGAATTTGGAAAATAAGAGACAATATCAGATTTTCTTTCAGGTGGTTAAGCACTTGGTGGCTAGCCAGGCTCTGGTAGTATGTGCCTTTAATCCCAGCACTCAGGAGGCAGAGCCAGGCAGATCTCTGTGAGTTCCAGGCCAGCCTGGTCTACAGAGCGAGATCCAGGACAGGCACCAAAACTACACAAAGAAACCTTGTCTCAAAAAAACAAAAACAAAAACAAACAAACAAACAAACAACAAAAGAAAAGAACCTGGTGGCTATTTGGCTACAGGACTACACTAAGTAGATGTCTCTAGTGTATAAAAATTAATCTGAAGATTTAGAGTGTGAGATACTTCTGTGCTTCCTTCAGAGAAGGCCAGGACAGAATCTGTGTCCATTGGCTAGAAGCAACTTCCTATTCCTGCAGGTTGAGATATAATAAGCCCCTGCATCTGAGGACAATAAATCCAAAAATCTGTTGTTACACTTGGAGAACCCATCATCTATTTCCCACCTTTAAAGGCCTACACAGAGAAATTATTTTGTTAGCATTAACCAAGCTCTGAGTTGTAGCACATACAAAATCTCTCTCCAAGGGGATCATTTTACGCTAGTAGTCAAAGGAGAAAACATGGGAGTCGTTGCACTGGAAATGGAAAAACACTTTGATGCAAAGTACCCCCATAAATATCCAATATATTTTTAGGATCCATTAGTTTACTACTGCTTAGCCAAAAGTGGAGAGAGAGGCAGGTTGTCCTAAAAGAGCAATGAGTGCAAAGTATATTCTACAAGATGCCAACATGAACATGATGGGAATCTTCCAGAATTGGAAACAGATCATGTGACTAAGGAGGGAAAAGACAAATTATTGGAAATGCAAAGTCGGTAACTAGTGACAGTCCAGTATGTAGCCTAGGTGTACACGGAGGTTATTACATGAAAGGAAGTAACATAGATGTAAGGGATCCTGTGTCTTCATAGGTTTCCTGTGAATGCTGAAGGTTCTGGAACCCGAAGACAGATATTTTTTTTCTAACTAATAGGAGAAAATCATAAAATTACAGTATAAAATTTCACGTACATATTCTTATTGAGTGTGAGAAATATAAAAAGAGCCTATTATGTGGTATAACTAATAATTAGGTTGTTTTCAAAACTAGTAGTGATCAATAGTTTTCAAAAGCTTGACTTAAAAAAATTGTCATCAGTATAAATTGAAGCCTTCTAGTGTGTTTCAGTTTCTGTTGTCTATCTTCTGAGTATATCATTGTCTCTCCATAAATATCTTAACCTGGCTTTCCCAGACAAGGCAGCAGCATTGTTCAAGTCTGTTACATCTCCTGCAGGCTACCAAGCACTGGAAATGAAAATAAGAGGCTCCAAAACTGCTTTACCTCTTCATCTTGCAGGTTTTATCAGATTGACAGGCCCAATCCATGGTAGGTCCATTATCACTCATCTGTACCTGAAAGGAACCAGAACATTCAGAATAGAAGTTAAAGTGTTCTCCAAGGGATTGCAATGCTCATCATTGTTATCTTAGTACAATAAGCTTTCCCTGGCAACACTTCACAATGGCTTTAGTTTCATACTTCAGTTACAAAGAACAGGAAATTAGAATTGAACACAGTATATTATTTTTAGACCAGCAAAATCAAAGTGTAGGTTGCATTCTCTAGGAATCAGTGTTGCGAACCTCCCTCTTTCTACTTATTGTAAAGCAGTGGTTCTCAAACTTCCTAATGCTCTAACCTTCAATACAATTCCTCATGTTGTGGTGACCCCAACCATAAAATTAATTTCATAAAATTATTTTCAGAACTGTAATTTTTCTAGTGTTATAAATTGTAGTGTAAATATTTGATATTTGGGATATCTGATATGTGATCCTCGTGAAAACCAAAGGGTTTCAACCCACAGGATGAGAACTGCTGGTATAAAGGAACTAGATCATGAAACCATCCATCAATCTATTGAACTAATTAAGGAGGCAGAAAAGTAAAGAAGAGAGAGGGGAGAGGAATGGAGGGAAGAGAATGGGAGGAAAGTGGAAGGAAGGGAAGGGGAGGGGAGGAATGGGAGAGGAAGGTTACCTCAGCAGGAAACAGAAACAAGTAAGTAAGATCTGCAGCCTATTTTGCTGCAGTATACCCAGCAGTGAATATTAACATGGGATATTATACCAATGGATAAGAGCATGAGAATGAGTCGTAAGATATCAAGTCAATAGATATCAAGAAAAGATAGAAATGGTGGTGGTGCCGGTGCTATCAGCACAGGGAAGCTGAAGTTGGAGGCCAGCTTGGGTTACAGAGTAAGACCCTGTCTCAACAACAAGATAGAAATTTAAGCATGAAGAGGTGTTTTCAAACTGAGGTATGTGTGCCTAAGCTGGCCCACCACTTGTTTGGTGAATACTTTCCTGGTACTGGTGTTCTGGTCAGTTCTTGCTTGTGGCACTTTCTCTTTGCACCTCACAGAAGCAGAGCTCATTACTTGTAACAAATATCTTACTTAGATCCTATGAAGGCTAAAAGTTTGCCAACTTCTGCTGCACAGGATATTTTAATATATGTAGATTAAGAAAATAAGTAACAGATAATTTCCTAAATCAAATTTTGCTCAATTATATATGAACAGTTGCATATTAAAAATCATCTTGAGCAATGGACAAGGCTACCATAGGTACCCAAAACACATGCTGATTTGTTTTTGAATTTCACTAAAACTCAGTTTCATGGGCAGGAAAATACAAGATGTCAATGCCATTTTAAAATCAGAATTACATGGTATGTTTTAGAAATTCAATAAATAATTAATAGTTTAATTATGGAAGTAACACATGCACATATTAAATATCCAAACAGCAAAGACAGCAGCAACTTTAAAAGTAAAATATGCTTCTCCATGACAGAGATCCACTGTTAAATTATGATTAGTGTTTTGAATGCTCTCTGTACTGTTGAAATGTTAAGTATAGTCATCTATAAATTTCTTCACTATCATTATTAAGAATTTCTATATTCTCCCTTTTGAAAGGGTCTCTGTAACGAACCTACTCTTCATTTTATCTCCTCACTCTTGCCTCTTCTACTATATGACAATCATATACCAATAGCCTTTTGATATTTGCTAGCTACAATAAATGCATTTTATTTTTAAATTGGAAACAAAATTATAGCTTATTTATTTATTTATTTATTTATTTATTTATTTATTTATTTATTTATTTTTTTAAGGAGAAGTCTCATGCAGGCCCTGTGGCTTTGAACTCCCTATGTTTGTAAGGTTGATCATACACTGCTGATCCTCCTGCCTCCCACCTTACAAGTGTGCACTACTGTAGCTAGTGTACGCAGTGCTGAGGATCAAGCCTGAGATTCGTGCATGTTAGACAGGGACTCTACTAACTGACCTACATTCCCAGCTCTACTTTTGAACAACTTAAAATTCATAAATATCTAAATATTTTTATTTTTACATACAAGTATAGAATGATTAGGACAAAAAGTATAATTTCAATATAATTTTCACTCAAACTAGCATTGAGCTCTGCTAAAAAACGTATTGTTCTTATAGGAAAGTGGTTCTAATATATATAATATACAATACAAAGCATAGAAGCCTCATTTCAGTTCTTGATCAGGGGAGGTCAAGAGAATAGCAGGCTATTACTCTTGTCCTTGGGTTCTTCCTGAAATTGACAATAAGTCCCTATTGTTGAAGATGCCATCCAGTTCAGACACAGGACTTGGAAGAATTCAACTAGATCTGAACCCAAAGCCTTCTTCCTAAGAAATAGTTTCTATAGCACTGGAAGGTAGTGTGCAAACCTTTAAAAGAGGAACATAATCAGTAGTCTCACCCAGCTGTGATGCCTATAGACCACAAAAATCATTAGCATGGCAACAATATCACCAAAGCTGCAAGAGTTGCACTTTGATCTTCACAATAACTGCATCTTCTATGTTTTACTCCTGGATAGAATTATATTTCCTTCCTTCCTTCCTTCTTTCCTTCCTTCCTTCCTTCCCTCCCTCCCTCCCTCCCTCCCTCCCTTTCTCTCTCTCTCTTTCTTTCTTTCTTTCTTTCTTTCTTTCTTTCTTTCTTTCTTTCCTTCTTTCTTTCCTTTTTCTTCTTTGCCTCAGCAATACTCAATCTATGTTATTCTCTCTAAAAACCTTTCAAATTTATCTTTAGTAGATAGTTTTCTGAGCCCTGAGGCAAGCTGTTGTAAACTACCACAGTTCTATGCTTACTCCTTCATTCACGTTTGTTCTTTTTTGATGATGTGCACCTGCCCTAAACAATTTAATTCTGACCTTGAAACATCCAAGGTTTGCTGCCAAGAATCTATCCCGGACTGCAGCTATCTTGTTATGACATTCCTTTGTTCATTTATTCATTAAAGTTTGAATTTGCTGTCATACTTCCCTCTCTCCAAATGATAGTCTAGTTTCATTATGTATGTACAGAGGTATGTGTACATATATATGTGTATATATATTTCAGACATTTCAATAAAAATGTAGAGAAGGAATAGAGAGGGTCTTTTTTCTGTTTATTTGTATAGTTTCTCTTTTCATGCACTCTCTTGCATCTCAGGTTGTCTTCTCAAACTCACTAGGTAGCCTAGGATGACCTTGAATTTTAGGTTTTCCTGATTCTACTTCTGAGATTCTGATATTTCAGGCATGTGCCACCACACCTGGTCCATGTGGTCCTGGGTATCAAAGTTATCTGGAAAGAGTAACTGCAATTGAGAAAGTCTTTCCATCCAGATTTCCTGAAGTCAAGTCTGTCAGGCATTTTCTTGATTAAAGATTGGACTGGGCTCACCCTACAGAGTTTTGTCCATCTTGGCAAGGCTGAGCTATACCACATCCACCACTCTGTTTAAAAAAAAAAACTGTTAAGAGTAAGAGACAGTTTTCCTCAATTGTGTGAGCTATGGTAGGCCAACCACCCCAATACCAAGAGTGGTTAGGGTTAATTGAATCAATGGGTTTAAAAGGAGAAGGAGGAAGAGGAAGAGGAGAAGAAGGAGAATGAAGAAAACTCAGATTTGTGGGTGTTAGGTAAAGGTAGAGAGGATGGATCTGGGAGTGTTGCTGGATTCTAATGGCTCCCTCAGGGGAGGGTGTGAGAAGGCAGTGTCAACAGCACAGATGCTGGGAGTCATCTACAAAATCAGTTTAATGGAGAATGGGTTTGTTCTGCACCTTGGTCAGTTGTGGTCTTTGTGTTAATCACAATATACTGCAGAAAGAAATTTCTCAGACGAGGGTTGACTGACACTAATCTATGGGTATAATGCTATATGTCATTATTAATCATTTTAATATTATGTCCACACAGAGTAACAGTAGTTGTCAATCCTGTAGTGCCTATTAGCTTGCTAGTCACATGTGTTTGGCTCCTTTCTTAGTGTCTTAGTCATTGTCCCACTGCTGTGAAGAGACACCATGACCAAAAGCAAGCGGGGAGGAAAGGGTTTATTTGGCTTATGATTCTGTGTCCATACTCCATCACTGAAGGAAGTTAGGATAGGAGCACAAATAGGGCGGTACCTGGAGGCAGGAGCTGATGCAGAGGCCATGGAGGGGTGCTGCTTAATGGCCCACTTTCTTATAGAATCCAGGACCACCAGCCCAAGAATGGCCCCATCCACAATGGGCTGGGCCCTCCCATATCAATCACTAGTTTATAAAATGCCCTACAGATTTGCCTACAGACCAATCTTATGGAGATATTTCCCAGTTGGGGTTCCACCCTTTTAGATGACTCTAGCTCATGTCACATTGACATAAAATTACCCAGCACACTTGCTTAAGTTTATGTTTATATTACTGTGATAAAAGCCACAAATAAACAAAACTTGGAGAGGAAAATGTATGTCTATTTCATCTTATATGTATCAGTCACAGTACAATATAAGGAGAAGTCAGTGTAGGAACTCAAGGCATGAATCTGGAGGCAGAGACTATGGAATAGTGCTGCTTATTCGACTTTTCTTGATGGTTTGCTCAGCCTGATTTCTTATATAACTCAAGAGCACCTGCCCAGTGTTGAGTGAGCCTAGTCTTTAATCAAGAAAACGCCTGACAGACTTGCCTTCAGGATATCTGGATGGAAATTGTGGTTACTTTTCCCAGATAACCCTAGCTCATGTAAAGTTGACAAAAAACAAACAAACAAAGTCCAACCAGGTCCTCACCAATAAAAGTGCCAGGTATGGCTTTCAACCTGTATAGCAAGCCATAAATCCAAGCAGAAAGTGGTTGGTTAGTATAATGACATTTGTGACAGTATTGCATGAATGGACATGTCTTTTCAGGCTGTCCATTTTTATAGATCACAGGTCTCACAGTTGGATATGATTTATTTCTTTTGTCCTCTTGGAACACATCCTCCATAGCACCTTCAAGCATTTTAAAAGCTAACTAATTGGGATGGAGCTTCCAGGTGAATATCAGCTTGATTTCTCCATATTCTATGACACAAGTGTTTAGTGTCTCTGGCAATAGGGTCTTGTTACCATGTACTCGAGGGTAGGCAAGAGCGCTTGCAATAGCCTACAATGTTTGTGTGTCTATCACTTTAATTTTTGAGGCTGGCTATACAGCCCCAGTTGGTCTAGAACTCATGATCCCTATGCCTCAGCCTCCTTAGTGTTGTGACTACAGGCATGCACTAATATATCATGCATGAATTTTTATTTTGAAGGTTGTTAATCAAAGAAAAACAAAGAAGAGTATGATGAAGTTTTATAGACATTGTCTTCAACCCAGAGTATTATAAGATTTTAAGTAATTTATGCATATCTCCTTAATAGTGTATTTATATTGAGAATTCTGTCAGAGTTTAGAAGTGTTTACTTTTTACATTATGGTGGCATTTGATTATTCAATCATTCTCCTCTCTCTCTTTCTCCCTCCACTCTATTCCTTTTATGTTATCAACTTTTTCATTTATTGGAGGCACTAGCCAGTGGATGTTGTTTGAATCTTAAATGGACTTATTAATAAAAAAAACCTGGAGCCAGATATTGGGGTAAAAGCTGAAAGATCAGAGACAACGCAGAGCAAGCCATAGCCACCTTCACCTCACCAACTCCTCAGGCAGTCCTGTTTCCACAAATCCCCAGACTGAAACCCTCTGAGTCCTCACCTGAAAAGGTTTCAGTTGAACTGCTTCAGTTCCTGTTTCCTCATACCTTATATACCTTTCTCTGCCCTGCCATCACTTCCTGGGATTAAAGGCATGTGTGCTTCCCAGTACTGGGATTAAAGGTGTGTGCCACCACTGGTTGGCTCTGTTTCCAGTGTCACCTTGTACTCACAGAGATCCAGATGGATCTCTGCCTCCCAAGTGATAGGAGTGATAGGATTAAGGGTGTATGCACCACTGTCTGACCTCTATGTCTAATCTAGTGGCTGGCTCTGTCCTCTGGTCCTTGGGCAAGCTTTATTGGGGTACACAATATATCACCACAATAGACCTTATGTAATGTCTTGTAGCTGTTTCTCAGCATGTTGGCTAACCTGTCCTTCCTACCCTGCTTTCCCAACATGGCAGGATTTTTCTTTCAAGGCCAGTGGGAGTAGAAGCGGCACAGCATGTGCAACCTCATGTGAAGTGCCCCTTCATTCAGGATCCTCAATATTTTCTCTCAAGAGCACAGGTACTGCAAAGGCTTTAGGGTGCATATGCCAGCATCTCTGTACAGTGGGAATAGGAAAGTGAGCCAGAAGATGGGGTCCTTTCCCTCTAGTCCCATTTTTCAAATGTTTTATTAATTTCCATTATTGATTCAAACTTTCATATTCTACAACTACAACACTCCGTGAATCTCTTTGAAAAGCTCATAGTGAAATTTTAAAAGATGGAGGTTAATATTCTGCTTCTTCATCACCATCAAAAGGGTTGAACTCTCCCACTTTTTCAACCGAATTTAGGTTTCAGTTCTTTACAAGGGAAAACAGCTGCTGTGGATATTGATTGCTCTGTATGCTGTGAATGTGTTGCTCTGATTTGGTTGATAAATAAAATGCTGATTGGCCAGTAGCCAGGCAGGAAGTATAGTATAGGCAAGACAAGAGAGAAGAGAATGCTGGGAAGCGTAAGGTTGAGTCAGGAGACGCTGCCAGCTGCCACCATGAGAAATAAGATGTAAAGTACTGGTAAGCCACAAGCCACTTGGCAACTTATAGATTAATAGAAATGGGTTAATTTAAGATATAAGAACTAGATAGCAAGAAGCCTGCCACAGCCATATAGTTTATAAGTAATATAAGTCTCTGTGTGTTTACTTGGGTCTGAGTGGCTACAGGCCCCAGTGGGATTGGAGAAAACTCCAGCTTCAAACAGGTGTCTCTTCCAACAAAGGGACATTTATACACAACATCCTTGCATTCAGGAATGCGGGAGAGAACACATACAAGGTCTAATTCAGACTGTCTCAAGGACAAGTCCTGTAGCCCCTTCTGGGTCATGTCCATACTTGCCCAAGCTTGTACAAGTATGTCCAAAAATGATAAGACTAAACCTCAGCCAATTAAAAATATACTAATGTAACTGCTGCTTGCTTAACCAATTATGTTTGAGATGACCTGACTGCCCCTAAGATTCCCTTAGCTGCGCTTAAAAGAAGCCTGCACAATCCTCTCAGGTCATCACCATTTTGTATAGGTGTGACCCCTGCATGCTGGAATATTAATACATGTTCCTTGTTCTTGCATACTATTTGAGTTTGAGATCTTCCTTCAGCGTTTCCTGGGACTCTACCCCATTTCCCTTTCATCATTGACTCACTGCTGCCATGGCATCCATTATTCCAGCTCTGATGCAGCTGTCTATCTATACTTTTCACTTTTCTCCATGACAAGATTCCAAGAGCCTTAATCACTTCTCATAGTATACTCAACTATAAAACGTACTTATATATGCGCAAACAGAGCAACCCTACTATGAGGGAGTAGAATAGTGACATCTCCAAACTGCTGTCTCCACCCAAACTGGTCTGGAGCTTATTGTCACACTGCTGCTTCAGTATTCTGAGTGAGGGGATAAGAGTCATGAGCAATGACACCAGGCATTTCATCATTTTCTGTGCTTCCTTGATAATTACCTTTAATAATTAACCCTGCATTATTGATCTCTCAATTTCAGGTCCTTTATTTTATCTTTTATTCATGCATTCATCATAAAATTTCATTTCTCCTGTTGCTTTTCCCTTGATTTTAGTAATTCCCTAAAGCCCACACCAGAGAATACTTGTGCAATTCATCTTTACTTATATTCTTTATATCATAGAACACAATGATAGACAACAATATACTTAAGGATCAAAATCATTCTGGATTTATTCACAACAATTGGTTAAAATCACCAGGCAGTTAAAAGTATTCCTAATATACATAAAGAAAAATATACAGAAGCTAAATAAAGGCAACAAAAAATAATTAAGAAAAAGAAGCTAAAGGATCTCTGCATCTGCTTCCATCAGTCACTGGATGAAGGCTCTATGATGACAGTTAGGGTACTCAGCCATCTGATCACCAGAGTAGGCCAGTTCAGGCACCCGCTCCACTATTGCCAGTAGTGTAAGGTGGGATTATCCTTGTGGCTGCCTGGGAACTTCCCTACACTCTGTTCCTCCCTATTTCCATGATGTCTAAATTTATCATGGTATCTCTTTCCTTGCTCTCCCACTCTGTCCCTGTTCCAGCTTGAACCTCCCATTTCCCTATGTTCTCATCCTCCATCCCTTGTCTTCCATTTTACCCTCCTCACCCCCAGTTTGCTCATGTAGATCTCATTTATTTCTTTTTCACTGGGTGATCCATGTGAAGGTGGGTCCTTCCTAGGGTCCTCCCTGCTAGCTGGTCTCCCTGGAGCTGTGGGTTGCAATCTGGTTATCCTTTGTTTTACATCTAGTATCCACTTATGAGTGAGTACATACTATGTTTGTCCTTGTGAGTCTGGATTACCTCACTCAGGATGATATTTTCTAGTTCCATCAATTTGCCTGCAAATTTCATTATGTCATTTTTTCTCTGCTTCATTGTGTATATGTACCACATTTTCTTAATCCATTCTTCAGTTGAGGGGCATCTAGGTTGTTTCCAGGTTCTGGCTGTTAAGAATAATGTAGCCGGGCGGTGGTGGCACACGCCTTTAATCCCAGCACTCGGGAGGCAGAGCCAGGCGGATCTCTGTGAGTTCAAGGCCAGCCTGGTCTCCAAAGCAAGTTCCAGGAAAGGTGCAAAGCTACACAGAGAAATCCTGTTTCAAAAAACCAAAAAAAAAAAAAGAATAATGTACAGCTGGGTGCCAGGCTGAGCTCCAGGAGTCCAGTTGATGAGAGAGAGGAGGGACTCTTTGAGCAAGTAACGTAGAGATCATGATGGGAAAATGTTCAGAGATGGCCAGTCAAACTAGTGGAAACACATGAACTGTAGACCAATAGCTGAGGAGCCCCCATGGTACTGGACTAGGCCCTCTGGATAGGTGAGACAGTCATTTAGATTGAACTGTTTAGGGGTCCCCCAGGCAGTGTGATCAGGACCTGTCCCTGGTGTATGAGCCAGCTTTTTGGAGCCTATTGCCTATGGTGGGACACTTTGCTCAACCTTGGCGCAGGGTAGAGGAGCTTGGACCTGCCTCAACTGAGTGTGCCAGGCTCTGCTGACTCCCCATGGGAGACCTTGCCTTGGAGGAGGTGGGAATGTGTGGGGTTGGGGGAAAGGCTTGGGGGGCAGGAGGAAGAAGGTGAGGGTAATCTGTGGTTGGTATGTAAAATGAATAGAAAATCTCTCAATAATAATAATAATAATAATAATAATAATAAGAAGAAGAAGAAGAAGAAGAAGAAGAAGCTAAAGGAAAGTCTTCCATGCCTTGTATCAAGGACTTAATAATCAACTATCTCGGTTCACAGTTGTTGGATTAGCAGTTAATTTTGCTTCTGATTTCATGAACAGAATAAGATACTTCTTTTCTGAGATTGTAAAAATGTTGGTCTGCAGTTTGCAACTTAACTTGTAGCCTTCAGTGTCTGCTAACAGTGAAGCACAGTGAGCACACTCTGTTCTTTGTCCCTTGTCTTTGACATACCTGTTCCTGCTTTCTTTGGCTCTTCTTATATAACCCACAAACTCACATCTTTCAATGCAATTTTCACTTGTTAATCAAAGACTGTTCATTATGGTCTGAGGATACAGCCCAGCTGGTATATTGCTTAGTATGCACAAAGTCCTGGGTTCAACCCCCAGCACTGTATAAATTAAACAGGCATCACGCACCTGGAATCTGAGCATTCTGGAGATGGAATCAGAAGAATCAGAAGTTATAGGTCATTGTCAGCTGCACATACAGTTGGAATACAAATCCCCCGGGAGTACCCAATTAAGGGACCAGTTCCCCAAATGTATAGAGCTGAAGTGTGATTTGCTGCTAGACATGTCAAAATACACTGAAACCCACCCAGGTACACAAGAAAGTATAATAATATTGTCACTAACTATTTTTTTCTCTATCCACAATTATAACAAGTTGATAAGAGGCCTGCCTGAGGTACATTACTAAATTTAAAAGTTCCTTTTGATTAAAATAGAGATGGCCTCAGGATTATCTAAAGCACCAACAAGTGCCTTAATATTATTATAGTAGCTTGGTGTGAAACACTTTTATCAAAACTCCTTATAATAATGTTTAAGATATTTTTTAATTATATATAATATTTAATTATATTTAATATAATATTTAATTATAATTCAATTATTAAAAATAATAATTTTTAAGATATTTGAAAAGATATCCTTAGAAGTATGCTTTGATGTTGAATGCTGACTAGCAAAGATCTATACACACAACTTAAACATTTAAAAGTTGGAGCATGAGCAAATTTTGTACTTTGCCTGTATCAGTATCTTCCACAACATGAGACACTGTCCAGGTTTCTATACATGACATTGGATACATGGAAGTAGATTCACTTTGTGTGACCTGGGAATCTGTATCTTTTAGGGTTTATTATAGTCTCAGATTTCTGAGAGTGCATATACTAAATGGATAACAGGATAAACACATAAAACACTTGGATTTAGTCACTGTTTATGGGAATTTTGTCGGCCACTGACATTCTTAATATTTACTTCATTGCTTTTCAGGTAATTAGTTTCAGTTCTGTCACAGTGACAGACATTAGCTATTAATTTATACTATTGTTTAGATGTTTGAAAAACAAAATAAATTATATATGTGTGATTACTGCTCATTTTAGCAATCATAAATTTGTTTTGACATGTCATTACCCACTAGAATTTGTTTCAGTGACAATTTTTATCTATCATTTATAATAGTAAAAGTTCTCATATTAGAAAACTGAATGATAATGTTGGATGAAAGTTAAACAACTGTAGATATTACCATAACATCCTGCCAAAAAGAAGCAATTCCTCACTACTGAACTCTCAAGTCTCAAGTAAGTGAAATAAAATATCTGTAGTACTTATGATATGTCACAAAACTAAGGCTTTAAATATTAACACAAATCTTATATAAGCTCAAATAAAGTGAAGTTCATCTTCTGATATTTGAGAAGACCTGAGTTCAGCACAAATGTGGCTGTGGAATCAATTTTCACGCAGAAATGCATAGCAAGAAAGCACAAGGAAAGTTGGTTTTATAAAAACTGTACTGTCACAGGCCCTATAAGTTTTGAATGAAGAAAAAAATATTGTTAAAGAGTAGTCAGCATGGGATACTTCAAATAAGGTTTGAACTGAGGGTAGGTTATGAAAGAATTGTTTCTTGAGCATTGATTAGATCATATTCTGTTCTCACTTATATAACATTTTGTGATGGTTATAATTTTTAAAGTTTATCTTTATTGAGACACAATTGAAAAATCAAATTGATTGCATGTAAGTTTTACATTGCATATGTATTGTGGAATTATTGTCACAATCAAGTTAGCTATTAATCTCCATATATCTTCTTTCTTTCCTTCCTCATCCCCTACTCTCCCTCTCTTTGCATCCATTCACTGGCCCTTCCTCTTTCCCATTCCTTTCTTCCTTTTAGTGGCAAGAACACCAAATATACACTTAATGCAAATTCAAGTGTACAGTATAGCCCAATAATGATTAATTGAAGAAAATAAAAATATAATTAAAAGCTGTCACTGAAGAACACAATGTTCTTTCAGGAATAGTATCTGTTTTAATGAAAATTATTCCAATTCACAAAGCATTTGTTAAATATTTTTTTGCAAAAGACATTGCAACGTGTAAAGTAAGATACAGATCTGGCTTTTCTCTTAGGTATTAAGCTAATTAGAAATTTAAGATGAACTCATTCTTCTTTAATATATCTATTTTCTTTCAGTATACAATTTTAATTTTAGTAATCAAGTGAGCATGGAAAATTTTCAGTTTGTTTTTTGATATATTTAAAAGACAGAAAAATCTCCTTCAGTTAAAATTATGTAAATCTCAGTGATCTTTCAAGTGCATTTATATGAAAACAATATAGAAAGATTTTAGTGAAATTAGAAATGGCTGTATTTTGACACCATAATGCCCAATTTTGGCATCCAAATTGTAAACTGTGTTGTCACAACACTCCAGTGTGATAGTACAATGACAATTCTTGACATCATGATATGGCACTCTGCCACTAACATGCTAGTTTGTGCCATCAAAATAGTATATTGCATCATCACAAGACTGCACTAAGACATCACAATGGTGAATTACGACATCACAGTGTTCCATTGTGCCATCAAAGTGATCCACTGTGCAATCACATAGATGAATTACGACAATGCAATGCTGTATTGTGCCACCATCATATTCTATTGTTTCACTGTAATATAGCATTGTATGATCCAAATACTTCATTGTACCATCATAATTTTGAATTGTGCCACCAATACTACATTTTATTATCTTAATGATAAATATTGATATCACCACTCTCTATTGTACCATCACGATGCTCACTCTGACATGAAAATATTTCATTGTGACATCAAAATGCTGTACTGTGATACTACAGTGCTGCATTTTTGCTTTGACTATGATCTGTTATTTCATCATAGTGCTGCACAATCTTGCTTTGTGCTATCACAATCCTTAATTATATCAGAATGCTGAATTATGACATCATAACAATCCATTGTGCCACTGAAATGGTCAACTGTGACATCTCAGTGCTCTGTTGTACCATCACAAAACTTATGTCACAATTCTGAGTTGAGGCATCATGGTGTTTTTGGCAACACAACACATAATTATGCTGTCATGATTTCTATCACAATGCTCCATTTTGACAGCTCAGTAATTAATTATATCATCCTAATACTGTTTATGAGATCATAATGCTGGATCATGTCATCATAACATTCCCCTGTTCCATTACAATGTTGTACTTTGCCATTAAAAGGCTGCATTGTGATATCACAATAGTATATGATGCTGTCACAGTACTGTATTGTGCAATCAGAGTGCTGACTGTGCTATCACACATCATTGTGGCATCATATTGTTCCATTGTGTTGTCACACTGTTGAATTGTTGTATCACAATGCTTCTTGAACCATCATAATAGTATATGCCATAGTTACAATGTTCCACTGAGCAATAATGGTAGTAAATGGTCGTGACCATTACAATGGTCCATTGTGTCATCAGTTATCCATTGTGGCATCGTATCATTCTGCTGTGCAAACACAAATATGAATTGTGATATCACAATATTCTATCACAGTGTTCTATAATGCTATAAAAACTATATAACTATACTGAATTGTTAGAGCAAAATGGTGCACTACAGGCTGAATTGCAACATGAAAATGGTAAGAAACTGACAAGAAAGTCCTCCATTAGAACATCACAATCCCCCACTGTGCTATCTCAATATTTCATTATGTCTTCAACATGCCGATTTTGACATCAAAATGGCGCATTATGGTGTTACAGTGTTCCATTTTGAAATCACAATTCATAATTATGATATCACTATGTCCCATTCTGCCTTCACAATGCTGAACTGATATCATGATACTGTATTGGGTAATTAAACCAGAAAAATGTGTCATCATATTGCTCCATGGTGCCTTCACTATGCTCAGCTGTGATAACACAATATGGCATTGTGTTATCACAAAACTAAAGAACTGTGCCATCATAGTACCCCATAGTGCCTTCACAGTGCTGAATTTTGACAATGCTTTCTTCATGGTGGTATTATAAAGTTCATTGTACACTCACAATGCTGACCTGAGATATTCCCGTGTTTCCTTGCTTCATCATAATGTTGAGCTGTGACATTACAGTATTTCATTGTACCATCACAATGGTGACTTTTGATCTTACTATACTGAATTTGCTAAAGTTGTCCATTTTATCATCACAATACTGGGTTGTTTTATCACAGTTCTTAATTTTGTCAACATAATAGTATAGAGTTACATTAGAATGACAATTTTTACAGTAAAATGTGGCATTGTGTTGTAGTGATACTCCACTGTTTCATTCTAATGTTCCATTTTCCCACCACAGTGTCAAATTATAACATTGCAGTGTGCTTTGTCATCACAACATTCATTTGTTCCACTAAAATGCTGAACTGAAGCCTCCCTCTTAAATGCTTATTTTCCATCACAAAGCTACATTGTAAGGTTACAATGGTAATCGACCTATAATAATACTGCACTGACCTCTGAAGATACCCCATTGTTCCATTATAATATTCTCCTTTGACATCATGGTGAACATCTTAGGAGAGTAATGCCTTACCTTGTCTCATGACTTCAAGGGGCTTTCTTCTGTGGTGGTGAAGAAGGTGTGAAACAGCTCAGTTCAAGGCAGTAGGAATGTGTGGTAGAGCTGGGGCATTGGAACTCAAACAAGGGACCAGTGTAATCTTTAATGGCCAACTCTTGTAACCTACTTCTGTCAGCTGGGCCTCACCTCCTGCAGGTTCCAGAACATATCAAACTAGCCATAACATATACGGGACTAGCTGCATCTGTCATTGCCAAAAGAAGAGATCCATGGAAAGAATGTGATGCAATGCCTAAGAAATGTCAGGCTCATTGTCACAGTCCAATATTTTAATGAGTATGTTGCTAATTTGTTAAATTTTCTCTCTCTTACTCATTTTGCTCAAGCCAAACCATGTTTTCAAGCAACTTTTTTTCAGACCATCCCTACTTAGTCTCCATTTTCCATCCCAAGTTGTTGCTCTTTTAATTTTAATAAAAAGGTGTTGTCCTTCTTAACTCATCCTAAATACAAGGCTCTCTGGTTGCCTTCATGTAGTTGATGTGAAAAGACACAGCTCTCACCTCAAAGACAAAGAAATTACTTAGTTTGAAATCAAATATGAGTGATGATGGCCTGTATTCTCCCAAATACATTCCAACTGGGTAACTCTTACAGAAAGTAATTATTATAACATGCCAAAAGAAATATCATTGTTAAGTAAAACAGCAACTGATTATCTGGAAAGGGGGTTAAGACATAATTCTCTTCAGGACTTGCAGTTTATCAGGAAGAAGAGCCTTGAGTCGAGAGGAAGATCGTTAAATAGAAACAGTATGATTATTGGAAACATGACCATGATATGACCTGAAAGGCAAGCAGAAACCTCCTTTTAAACATAGAGAGAAGCAGCTTCATCAATAATGGGAGGGAGAGAGAGAGAGAGAGAGAGAGAGAGAGAGAGAGAGAGAGAGAGAGAGAGAGCGGGGGAGGAGGAGTAGGATATAATGATAGGGTAGAGGAGTCTCCAGAGAAATCACCTTGACAAATCCTAAGAGCAAAGTACATATCAGACTTTTGTAAGTTTAGGGAGACTGGTAAGAAATTTCACATCACCTTATTTAATTCAGCATAGCCATTGCAAAGAGCAAGGAAGAGCCAGATATCATAAATTGAGAGCTGTCAAGTGACTGCACAAACTGCTTTTTAACTCTCTGTCACAGGTAGAATGTCAAGGAAGCAAAGCCTAATTTCTTTCAAGCTGAGGGATCTAGACAAAATGTATAAGCCTGTGCTCCAACAGTCATAAATCAAGGTGCTGTTCAAATATGTCGAGGGAACATTATGTAGGAAGGTCACATCAAAATTGGAGGGTATATGCTATCTGATGACATTTTTAACTTTTGGGTTACGGGGAGATAATGGTCTTTTGGTACATTCAAAAAGATTTACCTGATAGTCACAAGGATGTAACACGAGGATGTAAATTAAACAGAGAGATAGATAATAAATGGGTATTAAAGAGCTAAAGATAGCCTGAGATAATTTGGCTCTAGACTTGTAATATTCCTGCTCTCCAGGACCATGAAAGTTCTTATTAGATAAACAGCTTTGTGTAATCATTAATACAGAAGTGTCTCCTTCCCCTGTGGAACTTCCATTTACAATGGAAAGTATTTGTGTAGAGGACAAGGCTGTTTTCATTTTCTTTATCATGTTTGATTCTATATCAGATATTGAATGTTGAAATCTTTGTCATGATAGTGTTATACTTGGAACCAGTTGTTAGTTCTGTTTTTCTCTCTACATTTATTAGGTATCTAGTTAAATATTGGGAGAGTTGAAGATATTTGAGGATGGACTCTTCAGGCTTAATCAGCATGATGTAAAATATGAAATGTAAACAAGAGGACTCCAACTGCCAGTCAGATGAAGACATGGCATTCTAAGCCACTGGCAGGTGATGTGGTTACTAGCTAGCAAGAAGAATTCAGTAAATAAGCAAAACATACTATTGTTCCTCTCAAAAGAGTTAGTACAAATGAGTCTGTCAATCACCTGGGCAGGAAAATACTCTTCTAGGAAATCTTTTCCAGAAACTTTAGAAATAATGTAATCCTTCCTAAAATATGGGTCAGCACAATGTCCTTTCAGCTACTGGCCACTCTCACTGCAGCTCTTCTACTTTACCCTTCTGTCTTCTAGATGGCTGTTCCCTTGCCTTGTCTGACTTTTGATAGAGATCACAAGGATCGGGATGCTGAGCAGAAACCAGAGCAAAATTCCAGTGGACAATTGTCTCATTCTATTTTTCTGTGTTAGTTCAAGTTTTAACCTCTAAATTATCCATAATGTCCTTGCATAGAGTATGTACCCTTAAAAAGTTCCCATCTTTGGAGGAGGCTTGGCACACTGTTGTAGTTTTTATGTCTTAAGAAAGAAATACATTGTAAAATCTGTTGTTTGCAGCTAATCAGTGTTTGTCTTCAGTGCAGATGAGTATTTCTTTTTCAGTTTCGGTGATTCCCTGTCTGAGGCACAGCTCATCGCATAGCCAAAGAGTCGGGGAGGTGGAGCTGCAATCCTGGAACTGACCTAGTGCTTTGGCATTCAGAGCAAACCCACCGGGATCGCTCACTGCTGTCCATCTGTGGCCTGTTCCTGCTCTGAACTTCCAGTTGGCTGAGATAACACATTTCCTCATTGTTCAGGCAACCTTGAGATTGTTTTTGGGTTCCATTGCTTAATGCATTCAAAATTGCCTGCATTCCACTTAGCTTTAATCATGCTTGTTCTTGTCGCTTGTCTCAGGCTCTGCTGTTCAGTCTCGCCTAAGGTCAGCTCAGCTAAATACTAAACTAAACACAGTGGCCGCTGAGAAACAGGACTGAAGAAGCAGAGAGAAAGCTTGGGCCAATCCATGATGTGCAGAGTTTATTCTCTTTCAGAAATCATTGCAGCATCTGAAGCTTTCCATCCTTGGAATCAACTGCCCATATGTTCACCTTTATTATCACCCTAGAGCTTCCAGGCATCTGCTCAATTACAGTCTCGTATGCTCAACAGTAGTTTCATTTGAGTTAAAAAAAAAAAAGAAAGAAACTCTTTGACCCTCATTAAGCTAGAATGGCACTGTACCACAGTGCAGAGCTACAGGCAGGTACTCTGCAAGACTCAGGTAGAGCTAAAAGAAGTTGAAGCTTATGTGTGCCATAAGGAGGTAAGGAATCAGGTTATATTCATGTGTGTTTATTTCTCTTTCTCAGAACAATGAAAGGGTTCTTTTCACTGAGAACAAGGAAGTTTCAGTGATAGAGGATAAGCTTTGTCCTTTCTAGGGTCCTTGTATGGATAGTTCACCCCAAGGAACATACAAGCCACACCACAGAAACAGATGCCTCCTAATCCCACATAAGTGGATCATTCATGGCTTCCATTATATGCAGCTTCCAGCTTGTTCCTTCATAGTACTTGGTTAGACAAACAGTGTCTGCAATACTCTTGGCTGTCCTTTTCCTCCTCAGCTAAGTTTTCTTGTCAGTTGAGTTATCAAAATGGCCTAAGTGTTATGTCAATACTATTTCACATATAAGGCAATAGTCATGCAAAGGCTAAGGTAAATTGTTTTCCAACTAAATGCTGGCATCCTGCTCTTATAGATTAAGGCTAGGATTCCCAACAAAGCACTGAAGCAGCAAATTTAAAAGGAGGCTCATAGAAGATAGACTATTTGGCAACAGAGACGAAACAGTTCATTACCTGGTTAATGTTTGCGTTTTTTTTTCTGGTTTTGAGCAAGCATAAAATTACCCATAACAAAGTGACACTTAATAGACTCTGGACATTTCAAGAGAAATGTAGCTTTTAAATACATTTCCATTCCTAGGAAAAAAATGGGGAGAGTAGGGAAGTGAATTTTATAAGGTACAAATCTTGAAGGCAGAAAATAGAAAGAGAAGAATTAGACTGACTTCAATTCTATGAATTTGTAATTGTTGAAATCTGTCTAAATAATTTTTCTCATTTCAGGGTCATAATTTTCAAACTAATTATGAAGAAAATTTTAAAAACATGTCTTCTCTATTGTACAATCTTGTGGCAAAAATGAAATGGCAATGTAAATATATATAAATGCATTACATGTTTTAAAGCATGCTGAGATCATAATCATTCTTATTTGAGGACGTATCATACTTAGCTTGTAGTCTCTAATGTGAGGGTCAAAAAGAGATTGGACATGCATCTTACACTGAGATCACCATTATTCTCTGTGGTCTGGTTCATACAACTTACAACTTAGCCTACACTCTCTATCAAAAGGAGCTTTTCTACCTGTATCAGAATTCATCCTGTGATTTGATAAGGGCAGCTTCTTTCCACTGTATTAGTAGTCACCCAGGATACACTCCACTGTCTTCTGTCTATAACACATCACCTGAACTGGGAATGTCTCCAGTCTTATGGAACAGCCTGATTCAAATAAGATATCATTATGAGCATATTAGTAACAGCTAAAGAAGCTACACAGTGTTTCTATACATATAATTTCCTATGCATTCAGTAACCTTTTCAAATATCCTGCATCATTATTTTTTCTCTTATTCATCTTCATTTTGGTGGTTTGATGCTGCATTTTTCATTTCTCTTTTGGCATTTACATTTTCATAATATTATCAATTTCTTTCTTTCTTTTTCCTTCCCTTTCTCTCCTTTCTCTCACCTACTTTCTCCCTTTTTTATTTTTGCCTTTTCTTATTTTTTCCTCCCTTCCTCCCTCTCCCTCTCTTCTTCCGTCCTTCCTTCCCTCCCTCCCTCTCCCTCCCTCCATCTCTCCATCCCTCCTTCTCTTCCTTCCTTCCTTCTTTTAGACTACATGTACTGCATATAAGACTCCCTTGAGTATCTTTTGTAAGACTGGTCTGATAGTCGTGAGTTTCTCCAGTTCTTTTTTTTCATTTCTGATGGATAGTCTTATTTCATATAGTAATCTTGTCTGACAGCTGTTTATTTTTAGAACTTGGAGTAGGTCACTTCATGCCCCTACTCCCTACCTGCCTGTAGGAGTTCCACTAGAAGTCCATTGTTTACTTAATGGGATTTTATTTAAATGTGACTTTGTGTTTTTCTATTGGAGATTTTAAATTTTTTTTGTCAGTACTTGACAACTTGTCTACAATATGTGGTTTTAAAGATTTTTTTTTCATCCTCACATCTATTTGGAGTTCTATAAACCTCTTGTACTTTGATGTTCATTTCTTTCATAAGATTAGTTTTTTCTATTGTTGTTTAATTGAATATATTTTTATGCCTTTAACCTTAGTTTCTTCTCCTTTGAATGCTGGATTATACTTCGTTGTTTAATAGTGTCCTGCAAATTTTTATATATTTTATTCTTTCTGTTTTTCTTCTGTCTGTGATATTTCAAAACACTTTATTTCAAACTCGGGTTTTGTTTTTTTTAAACATCATCTAGTTGACTATTGTCAAGACTTTCAACTGAAGGATTTTGACATAATGACTTCTTCATTTTTGTTTATTTTTGAGACAGAACCTCATGTAGTCCAGGGTGGCTTCAAACTCACTATGTAGTTGAGACTGGCCTTGAATCCTAACTCTCATACCTCTACCTCCCAAGTGCTTAGATTACAGACATGCACCACAATATACAGCTATTTTTTTCTCTTAAAAAAATCTTTCTCTGTTGAGTTTCTTATTCCTATCTTGCAGATCTTATTTTTCTAACTTTTAATTTATATTCTCTTAGTTCTCACTGAGTTCCTAAAATTTATTCTTTTAATTATTTATCAGACATCTTATCCATTTCAAAATCTTTGAACTCTATTATTAGAGAATTATGATCTATTAGAAATGTCACTTTGTCCTGATTTTTCATATTTCTTGTATTGCTATGTTTAAATTTGTGCATATAGGAGGATGCATATTTCTACCAGTTTTATTGGATGGTTTATTGTGATAGCTTGAATAATAATGGCACATTTAGCTTCATATATTTGAATGGTGGGTCTCCAGTTGGTGGAAGTAGTTGGAAAGGTATGGTGATATTTTATTTGTACTGAAATGTGATTTTATTTGTATGTTAATAAATAAAGTTGCCTGGGGGTCAGAGCTAACAGCAAGCCATAGCAGAAGCCGGCTGGTGGTGGCACATGCCTTTAATCCCAGTACTTGGGAGGCAGAGCTATGCAGATCTCTGTGTGTCCAAGGATACAGCCAGCATGGAGACACACGCCTTTAATCTCAATACCAACCATAGAAGACCTGGAGGTCTATATAGACAGGCAGTGATGAGGAGGTCATGTGGTTGGGTTTACAACCAAGGAGAAGGCAGAACAGAAAGTCAATAAAAAGACAGACACACAGGAAGTAGGCCTCTTTCTTGCTAAGGGGAAAGACAGCAGCAGCAGTGAAGGGTAAGAAAGGGTTTTTAGCTCTTAGCTACTGCTCTGACCTCTTGGGCTCTCAACTCTGCATTTGGCTCTGTGTTTCTATTTTGATAAGACGGTTACATCTACAGAAAGGATTAGGAGGTGTGACCCTGTTGGAAGAAGTGTGTCACTGGGAGCCAGCTCTGAGGTTTTCAAAAGCTCATGCTATTCCCAGTGTGATCTATCTTTGTTCCATGTCTATGGACCAAAATGTAAGCTCTCAGTTATTGCCCATGCTTGCCTGCCTGCTCTTGTGTTCCCATGATGATGGTCATGGACTCACATTTTGAAACTATAAGTCCCAAATGAAATGCTTTCTTTTATAAATTGCCTTGGTCATGGTGGTTTTTTTTTTTTTTTTTTCTTCACAGAAATTGAAAAGTAACCAAGACACTTATATAGTAAACAACTTTCTCTTGACGGTGTGTCTTGGGTTGTTTCTGTTATTCAGTATTGAGTATACTTCCTGCTAGGCATGTGATATTTAGTGTTGCCAACTTGACATGATAGATGAGCCTCTAACTGTGGAGGATTATTTGATTGGGTTAACTGATGTGTGAAGACTTATTTAGCTGGGTGTGAGAACATTGTCTGGGCAGTGTTTGTGGGTTGTACAAAATAGAGAAAATGAGAAGCCTATTAGTATCTATCTCTCTGCTTTCTTTCTTTTTTTTTTTATTTTACAATACCATTCAGTTCCACATATCAGCCACGGATTCCCTTGTTCTCCCCCCTCCCGCCCCCCTTCCCTTCCCCCCAGCCCACCCCCCATTCCCACCTCCTCCAGGGCAAAGCCTCCCCCGAGGACTGAGATCAACCTGGTAGACTCAGTCCAGGCAGGGCCAGTCCCCTCCTCCCTGGCCGAGCCAAGCGACCCTGCATAAGCCCCAGGTTTCAAACAGCCAACTCATGCAATGAGCACAGGACCCTGTCCCACTGCCTGGATGCCTCCCAAACAGTTCAAGGCAATCAGCTGTCTCACCCATTCAGAGGGCCTGATCCAGTTGGGGGCCCCTCAGCCATTGGTTCATAGTTCATGTGTTTCCATTCATTTGGCTATTTTTCCCTGTGCTTTATCCAACTCTGGTCTCAACAATTCTCACTCATATAGACCCTCCTCTTTCTCGCCAATTGGACTCCCGGAGTTCTGCCTGGGGCCTAGCCATGGATCTCTGCTTCCAGATCCCTCAGTCATTGGATGGAGTTTCTAGCACGACAATTAGGGTGTTTGGCCATCCCCTCACCAGAGTAGGTCAGTTTGGGCTGTCTCTCGACCATTGCCAGCAGTCCACTGTGGGGGTATCCTTGTGGATTTCTGTGGGCCTCTCTACCATCTTGCCTCTTCCTATTCTCATGTGGTCCTCATTCATCATGGTCTTCTATTCCTTGTTCTCCCTCTCTGTTGTTGATTCATCTGGGGTCTTCCGCTCCCCAAAGTTCTCTTTCCCTTGACCCTCGCCCTTCATTTCCCCCACTTATGTCCAGGCTGTTCATGAAGATCTCATCCATTTCTCTGTCATTGGGTGATCCCCGTGTCTTTCTTGGGGTCCTGTTTTCCAGGTAGCCTCCCTGGTGATGTGAGTAGCAGTCCAGTCATCCTTGCTCTACATCTAGTATTCTCCTATGCAGGCAAATGGAGGGATCTAGAAAAAATCATCCTGAGTGAGGTAACCCAGACTCAGAAAGATATCTCTCTGCTTTCTGACTGGGAGTGCGATGTGACCAGATTCTCCAAGATCCTAATGTTTTGACTTCCCCACCATGATAAACTGTGCTCTTAAAATGTGAGAACAATCTCTTTATTCCTTAAGTTACTTTTTTCAAATATCTTTTATAACAGCAAAAGAAACTGAGATAGCACTATTGTATAACATCCTTAATATTTATTTTGATGTAGTTGATTTTGGGAACAGAGCATACCATGGTAGAATTTGAGAGACTAACTGATTATGAGCCAAGAAAGTGTGGTGATATCCTCAGGAAAATGTGGTATAGATTGTAGTGGGTATGATGTATTCTGTATGTGGCTTCCATATGGAGAATAGTGTGATAGGCAGGAACTTCATAGATGATGTAGCTTTAAGGACTGTGTTATTCTTTTCTGCCATGTTAGAGTGATAGTATCAACCAGATTTAGGGTCTAAATGGTGGGCTAAGTTTCTCTGAAGGCTGCCTTTAGCTATGTGTGCCTAATGGTGGAATGGCTGCTGGAGCTGGAGAGGTTCCAAGCCTCTCTGCATGGCCCTACATGCAGGGCCACAGATAGGAACAACTGTTTTCCCTTACAGATCTGTCAGTAGTAGGTACCTGAGCATCGTGCAGAAGAGAAAAGGTATGAAAACACATGAGCATCTAACTTCACTCAAGAAATTGGCATGTCCATGTAAAGAAGGTCATACCCTTGATATTATAGGACAAGATGCTTGCTCTAATTTTCAAGAACATCCTCCATCCTCATTGTCACAATCATCTTCTACAGTATGAAGGACCTATCAGGCACATTACAGTTACCAGTATAAGCTAAGGTTTATGAGGAAGCTACTCTCTCAGCCAGTAGCAGAAAATGTCTGATATACTCCATAGATGGGAATATTCAGTAGGATTGGGGTCTGATGTCTCTCACATCCCAAATCAGAAAATAGCTAACTTTTAATGATGGCATCTGCTATAACATCCTAATATTTGCTCTGAGACAATATGAATTTCCTTTGCAAAGCCAGCCTACCCAGCAGGTCCCAGGTGATCCACCTAGGTAGGCTATAAGCCTATGAGAATTGTGAAAATTTCCAGCAGCTGGTATTCGCAGCATCCACACCAACTGTGCTTTGCCCAGACTTCTGTGGGAGAGACTCTTTCTCTAGCCATAGGGGCAGAGTAGGAAAGACTAGTGGCTTGTTTCTCTAACTTTGTTATTGTTTCCAGGGTTTGAATCCTTTGAGACTCCAGTTTCCTCCTTTTTTGCTGTGAACTCATCTCAGGATATATAACTGCTATTCTGGCTTTTCTGAGGAGAATGAAATGGCTACTGAGCCATTTCTGTTTGGCCATATGGAATCTTCCCACACATTTTCTTCTATAAATCTTGCATTGAATAGAGATACTGCTTCCAATGGAAAATTTAAACTCTTTATATTTAATTTTGCAACTGTCCACATTTAAGTTACAGTTCAGGAACCATATGCAGAATATGTGGTCTGGACAGAAAGAAGGACTTTGTCACTCTAACTCTGGAATGCTCTGATGACTCTACCAGCCTTGTTTTCAAAGATTCTCTGTGTCAAGCTTCTCTTCCCCTGATCTCAGCCTCTTTCGGATTTTTAATATTTTTTCATATATGAATATATTCCACATTTTACAAAAGCTTGCAAATTTTCCATCCTGAATAAAAACAAGCTCACCTCTGCACATTTCTACCTTTTCTTTATCCGTATTCACTCACTAATTAGCATAATACTCAAAGGCACAGAATAATAATAAAAGGGTCAATAAAGTTAGTGGTCCTGACTAAACTGGGACTCCCCCCCCAGGATTATAGCAGATGATCAGTGTCTAAAGGTCCTATTTAAATCCCAACTGAGAAAAAGAATGCCTTTAATTATGATACATGTGACTCATGAGTCTTCAGTTGTAAAACCTAAGTTTCTTGAGTGTCCTTTCTTTTATTTTTTTGTTTTACAGATTCATAGGAACCAAATAATGGCTAAGCATTGTTAAGGAGAATTCTCAAAATAAGATATCAAGTGCATACTGTGAATCATTTTTGTTTCTTTCAATGATGAATCATATGGTCATATTCAGTTTCTTATTACATTATCTAAACCAATTAATATCATTATTTTGGTTGTGCAGGTTGATGACATAAAGACTGCTAAATTGGAATGTTATAGAAGTGCCTATGTCTTACTCTTTCCCAAAGTAATGAAAGTAATGAATAAAAGGGTGATTCTTCATTCTCAGGGGAAATGGCAGAGATTAGTGTAACTGTCAAAGTTTGAGAGATTCAGCTGTGATTATTTGTATCCATTGCCATTAATTCTTCAGGTTGCTAATTGCAGGAGATAAATGGAACATGGAGAATGATAATGGATTCCTTTAAGTCCAATCAGGAAGAGCTTTGATTGCATACTCTGTTCTAAATTGTTTTTTTAAATGCATATAGAACAAATCAATGTATTCTTTGACATTTTAAATGCAACTCTTAGGCAGTTTTATCTCTATATACTCCAACACGACTTGAACCTTGAAAGTAACCTCTTTTAACCAAAGGGGCAGCAGTACTTTCACCATCACGGCTAACATGGTAACTGCTACATTCTTCTGTACCACAATTTAGTCATCAATGATATTGGATGTTTCTCTACACCACAGACAACACATGTTGGCTAACTGTTTAATAATATATTGATCATTGAAATTGAAGAACAGAAAGTAACAGGACTCAGGTTGACTTGGTAAGTCATTTCTGTGAAGTTCCTGTTGTTCAGTTTAGAGCAATCCATTAATGGGGGATACTACCACTAAAGTTAGCATTAGTTTTGCTTTCAAGAAAGAGCACCATGTAGATGTCCTAGATTTTCAGAGCAATACACACTGGCTTTGAATCCCTTATTTCATATTCTGTCTTCTAAAATTCGACTAGCTTGGATTAGAGAAATCAACTTCTTGACTAATCCACGGTGCAGTGTAAGTTATGTTTGAAGCATACCCATTCTGACTCACTGACTCTTATAGTAGTTGAAAGCTACCCGCTTCCCCATTTTGTAGCATATTGAGTCAGTGGCAACCAGAACAGGAAAAGAACAAAGGAAACCTTTGGTATTTTAAATTGGTGCTTATTATTCTTGGATAAATAATTATCCTGCTCTTCCATATTCAACATTGTCCTGTCTCTTTTACATATTTGAAGAACTAATGATGGGACAGGAATAACTGTGACATGTTATATCCTTAGTCATATACTGGAGTATAGCCAGCATCCCCACTGTACACCTTTGCATAAGTAGTGTTTGCATAAGTAGGACCTTCAAAATATCTATCCTGCTGACTGTCCATTAGTATACATCTACAGTATCGGGGGCTGTTATCTATAATTGGTGGATAGGAGAAAACGATTTAAGTTCAATCCGCAGATGACTCTGTCATATATTGGCACTAGCCATAGGTACCACTAAAATTGAAAAGAGAAAGCTCTACTGAAAAGTGACCTACAAGGATTCTAGCTCACTGTTCATCTTAGCTAGCTTCGCTAGATTGTAATTGTGTCCTATGAACCCGTGTGAGGTGTCCGAATTTTAATTGGAAGATTTAATGTTAATATTTGTTCTTACTGATAGTAATAATATAAAATATAGCATTTCATGACATTCACAGGTCTTTGCTATTTGGTTGAAAATGAGCCTTTGTATGGGTTGTTCTTCCATAAGCTCAAGTTTTTTTTTTTTTCCTTTTTTCTAGCACCCATGTTAGACAGCTCAGAACTGCCTGTAACTCTAGCACTAGATCTCTTCTGGCATTTGCTGGCACTTACACAAATACACAAGCTCATAAATTTTTAAAAAAATGAAAATAATTAGAATCAAAAAGAATGATAAACCTTTGCATCCTACTATCTTAGGGTTTCTATTGCTATGACAAAACATCATGACTGAAAAGCAAGTTCAGGATTAAAGGGTTTATTTGGCTTATACTTCAGCATTGCTATTCATCACTGAGGCAGGTCAGGACAGGAACTCAAACAGGATAGGATCCTGGAGTCAGGAACTGATGCAGAGGCCATGGACGGGAGTTGCTTACTGGCTTGCTAACCCCTAGCTTGCTCAGCCCACCTTCTTATAGAGCCCAAGGCCAGCATCTTAGGGATGTCACCATCCACCATGGACTGGGCCCTCCCACATTTATCACTAATTGAGAAAAATGCCTTACAACTGGATTTCATCAAGGCATTTCAACTGAGGCTCCTTTTTCTGATGACTCTAACTTATGTCAAGTTGACACACAAAACCAGCCGGTACACCATTTAAGGGTTAACAATACATAGGTGAAATGGTTAAAGTCTTAAGAACAAAATGGAAATTACACACATCTTGAGTAGATAATCACCCTTTGACTATGGTAATGGATAATAATTTTTTTTAATGGTTCCTTAAGAATACTCAGCATGCATGGCTGAAGCTAGGAGTCTCACTTCCAACAGAAACCTGATGGTAAGTAAGTATAATTCATTGGGTTAAGACATATATTCTTCCTGGATGGGCAAACTCATTTAAATTGCAAGTGTTGTGAAACACTTGAAGATGTTTCCTTAATGTTGTAAGATGAAACCAAACCCCCTTGAAAATGATTCTTCAGATGCATTTCACTTGTGAATAGAAAAAAAATATTTTCTTATTGAATTCAAAAGCCTCAAAACATTCTTTATTTTTAAACTTTAATAAATTTAGAATTAATCACTTAAACCACAAGTAAATTTCTAAATATTGAAAATAAAATGGACCTGAAGTAAATATCCAACACCTAATGTTTCCTATGAGTTTATCATGGTTGTTTGTGTCTTGCAAGGGACAAGCTTTACATAGATGTTTAGACCCAGAGGGAAAGGATATTTATATTCCATGTAAATGAAGGCAGGTTTCCTACTGGAGTTAGGGATCTTAATGACTGAAGGTAGGGCTTCACAAACTGCATCCTGTGGCTAATCCTGATTTACATTCTCTGTACTGCTGAAAAAATTACAGGAGAATATTTTGTGTCATAAAAAAAAAAACTGTCAGTACTGAAACTCAGTGTTCAAGATACCATGCTCTTGTTAAAGGACATGGCCATCCTCTGTGTACCACCACCTTCAAAAGTTTCCACACTAAGAAGGCAGAGGTGAGTCATTATAACAGAGACCAGAAGCACTACAAAGCCTGAAATACTTACTTGCTGATTTTTTAAACTTAGACTGACCCTTGGTCTAGTGAACAGGATGATGTTCTCTGGGGGTTTCACCAGACATTGTATCCATCACAGGAAAAGGAATTGGTCTGGGTTTAGCTACACTTCCTTAGGCATCCTTTTTTGAGTTTATGGTCACAGCCATTGTGCAGCCTGAATGCTGCCAAAGACTTGACCCAGCTAAGTGCAATAGCAGCACTGGTGAGTGGCAATAGCAACACTGTGTTCAGTGCCTGATCTTGCTAAACCTCCTCTCTGGTTTCCTGAGGCTTCCCAGAGATGTGTTGCTTTCCATGAGACTCTTGGGAATTATCTGTAGCTGTTCATTTTGTGTTGCTGTGACCCTACCACAAACTGGGTAAATATTAACAAAAACAGAGTTGTTTTGACTCAAAGTTATTTTTTATTAAGAATTTTTAAATTCATTTTACATACCAATCACAGATCCTCCTCTTCCCTGCTCCCACCCCTCCAGCCTTCCCCTCCAATCCTCTCCCCCATTCCCTCCTATAAGAAGGTAAGACCACCCATGGGGTAGTCAGCAGAGCTAGGTACACTCAGTAGGGACAGGTCCAAGCCCCTCCCTGTGCCTCAAAGATGTGCAAGGTGTCCCACCGTAGGCACTGGGCTCTAAAAAGCCAGCTCATGCACCAGAGATGGATTGTGATCCTACTGCCAGGGGGCCCCTTAAGCAGATCAAGCTACACTGCTATCTTGCTTATGCACAGGGCCTAGTTCAGTCCCATGGAGGCTCCACAGGTGTTGGTCTAAAGTTCATGAGTTTCCAACAGTTTGGTTTGGTTGTCTCTGTAAGTTTCCCCATTATGATCTTGATGTCCCTTGCTCATAGAATCCTTCTTCTCTCTCTTCGACTAGACTCCTGGAGCTGGGCTTGATGTTTGGCTGTGGATCTCTGTATCTGCTTCCATCAGTTACTGGAGAGAGGCTCTATGACAGTTATGGTATTCACCCATCTGATTAATGGGGTAAGCAAGTTCAGGAACTCTCCCCACTAAGCAGGGGTCATCCTTGTGGATTCCTGGGAACTTCCCTAGCACCCAGTTTCTTCCTATCTCCATGATGTCTCCCTCTGTCATGGTGTCTCTTTCTTTGTTCTCTCACTCCATCCCTGTTCCAGCTCTATGATCCTGTTCTCTTATGTTCTCATCCCCCATTCCTGACCCCTCAAACCCAGTTTACTTATGGAGATCTCATCTATTTCCCCTTCCCAGGGTGATCCATGCATCCCTCTTTGGGTCTTTCTTGTTAACTAGCTTCTCTGAGCAGTGAGTTGTCATCTGGTTATCCTTTGCTTTACAACTAGTATCCACTTATGAGTGAGTACATACCATGTTTGTCCTTCTGAGTCTGGGTTAGCTCACTCAGGATGATATTTTCTAGTTCCATCCATTTGCCTGCAAATTTCACGATGTCATTGTTTTTTACTGCTGAGTAGTAGTACTCCATTGTGTCTAAAGGTCAAAGGTTAATATCTGGTTATGGCCTTGTGGCTCCAAGAATCATGACAAGTCATGGGAAAAGACAAGAGTGTGCATGTGTATCGTGTATTCAGATCTGTTTCTTACAGAGCCACCAATAGTCAGTCATTGGGGTTCCTCCTGATGGCCTTATTTACCGCGGATCATTTCCTAAAGCCCCACTATAAACACCATAGTCAAATTCAGTTACCATCCTCCTAATACCTCAGGATGTCAGTTAAACTTTGACCCCCGGGAAACACATGAGCTTTATATTCATTCTATAGAACTGTTCACTATTCTTTTACCTTTTCAAAATAAACTATAATTCTGACTTTCACCGAAGATCTCTGATATCAAAGGCATCAGTAACCAAACACAATAGGCTCAAGAAGATCAAAAGGAGGGAGCGCTTAAGAAGATTAGGGGCAGCTGAGCAGTGGTATCACACGCCTTTAATCCCAGCACTCCAAAGGCTGAGGCAGAGGGATCTCTGAGTTCAAGGCCAGCCTGGTCTACAGAGTGAGTTCCAGTACAGTCAAAACTACACAGAGAAACCCTGTCTCAAACAAACAAACAGAAAAACAAACAAACAAACAAACAAAAAGAGATGATTAGGGGATAATACTCTAATATCCTCTGTCATTTAAGAAGGTGCAAACATCCAAGGTCCCATTAATCTAGTGATGTCAGAAATGAGCAGAGAATGAGTAGGGAGAAAACTATTTCTTTCAAAAAATAAGACATGTAAAGAATTCTCCAATATTGACCAATAAAAGAGAGCAAGATGTGAATCAAATGAGATCATGGGCACAGTAGCACAGACATTTTTTAATAAATATTCTCTGTACTATTTTTCTGGAAATAGATCACATTTCCAAGCAGTGCCTGAAAATGAAACCATCAGTGCAAATTAGAGTGACAGTTCAGAAGTCCAGGAGGAGAGACAAATGCAGCCACTATGGAAGAGGGGCTGATGCTCTGTATACACTGACCTTTTCTCCTCAGGTCCCTTGTTCTTCCCTAAGACACATCCTCCACAATTATAGACTCTTCATTTTCACATTAAGGTTATATTTGACCTCATTTGTAGTTAATTATGACTATAAAAAGCTAGATGAGCTTATTAGGACTTCTAATGTCTATTAGTCCTCAAACATCTCTGGGATTATGTTTTTCCCTGGTATGGAGTAGCCAGGTAAATTTGGACAAATGACATATTTTTCTAATAGACTTCCTTTCTCTAAGCTTGTATTGAAACAGTCTACCATTTTATTTGAGGCATAAAAGACTGTATTTTCATTGATGATGGAGTGCCTGATCATAAATAGTGCTCTTTTCTGGTAGATGAAAGAGACACAAGTACTTTTGCTAGGATGGTTGAGAAAAGGAGAAATGAATTGAATCCCCAATTTCCCTTTATTTTCTGCCTTAGAATCAGAATTATATGTTGTCATTGTCTGGACCTATTTCATTGTACACATAAAGCAGATAATAGGGTATGTAAAAATGATCCCTTTTAGACCACTTAATAGCATCTTTTTTGATAATTTCTTTTATTTTTGAAATTACAATATAATTATATCATTTCCCCTGCTTCCTTTCCCTCCCTCTACACCTCCCAGCTCTCTTTCAAATTCATGGCCTACTTTTACTTTAATTGTTGTTATATACATATGTATACATCCAAAGTTGAGGGACACTAGGAGCCAGACAGAGGTTCTAGATACATTAGTGTACTTTTCATTTAGACATTTAAAATGATTGACCTCTTGATTCTTCTCCAAAAAAAAAAAAAGGTGGGCTTTTTCCTGGCAAAGAGAACTGTTTGGTGTTACTTTCAAGTCTCAGGTGGTTGCTAGGTGAGGTGTTCCTTATAACATGAACCAATCAATTTAGCTGTCTTGGAATTAATTGTCCAATCCCCTGCAATATCCCAAACCAGCCTATTCCAGGGCAGCTCATTCCCAAACATATAATAACCCTGTCCAAGGAAGCAGAGCCTGCCCACATCTTCCAGTTCCTTCACATCCTTTACACCTTGGAAATCTGCTATTTGCTCTCCCTGCATCTTTCTCTTTCCACCCTCCACTGTGTGTGTGTGTGTGTGTGTGTGTGTGTGTGTGTGTGTGTGTGTGT
>CABHPR010137162.1:10760-23456 GCA_902168415.1 Peromyscus melanophrys | reverse complement strand
ACACACACACACACACACACACACACACACACACACACACACACACACACAAAGACCTATGGCCAGAATAGGAAGAGGTTACAGGCTGACCTACAGCTTCATGAAATGAACTCATGTACAGTGGAGTGAGAAAAACATGTTTACTAATTCCTACCTGACCTCAGGCTAAAATTAAGGTCAACCTGACTGACAGGTATCCAATAGTACTTACAACTATAACTCACCTGCCTTTGTTCTGTGTCTGTAACTACAAGGCTTTCTGCTCTCACATCAGTGATACCATGGTAACACAGCTATGCCTGTTTTTGTAAAACGTTCATATCTTGTCTTGCTTTACAACAACCACCACACCTGCATCAACTCAAAGAGTCCAACGTGTGGTTCTTGCATTTATAAAGCCCCTGGTTTACCTAGTCCAGAGCACCTCTTAGACTTGTAGTCACAAGAGTGTGTGATCCTGACTAGGTCTGCATAGCTCAATAATAGTAGGGCTCATCTTGGTCTCTTCGAGTGTGAGAACAGCCCGACAGCAGCAACAATTTATGGAGAGAGCAGCATATTCTAGGGAACAAAGACATACGTAGAACACACAGTTAATTTTTTTGTCTGTTTATTTTAATTTCATTTTTTTACATTCTTGATTAACTGCCACATAAACACATTGAAATGTTATTTTTAAAACTATGAACATTAATATTTTTAAATAAGGTAGAAACGTGAGAGGGCAGGAAGTTTTCTTTTCTTTGTTTTATTTATTTCAGAAAATGGCTTTTATGAGGGATAAGGAAGCAGACACAAAACAAGACTCTCCATAAAGCACAGGGTGCTGAGTAAGCCCAAGCCAGCCTCTCCTTGAAGCCATGAGTAGGGGACGTGTTGCCACCATTTGCCATCTTTACATCAACAATGTAATTATCTTGCAGGAATTTCAACCTTAAGGAATTAAACAAGAATGAGAAACTTTCATTCTTTCTTTCTTTTTTTTTTCTGTTTTCAAGTCAGAAGTTCTTCCTAACTCCATCCAGAAATGCTGGTTTGATAAACAGAATTGAATGGTAAATTGATTGACAAGTGACACAGACTGAGCAGTAAAAGAAGAGACTGAGATCATGAGGAATTTCAAAACAAAAAATGATTCACAGAGGGGTGAGACCCTCCCACGAACTAGGCCAGTGTGACTGCCCTTGGGTCTGTGGAGAAGGCGTCCCTGGAACTGGAGAGTGCATTCCAGATTCCACAGCTGAAAGCTATGAGTGATAGCTTGACAAAGGAGCAGTTTCCAGCAGTACTGTGTATGAGTGATTGGTTCTGGGTAATGGTTTTAGAAGAGAGTTAAGAGAACTTTACCATGGAACTCCAAGGTCTTTCCTGAGATGTGACATTTTATTAAAAACAAAACAAAATGGGAAAAGTCCTTGTGTCAAACGTCTCTGAAGCTCTAGGCTTCTCTTTCCTTTAATAACTTCTAGACAGTGTTGATACAGACACAGGATCTTTATGCACAGGAGCCTCAGTCCACGAGGAATGTACACGCAGCCCTTAATTCTCCAGGTGGCAACCAGAGGGGGAAAACTCAGACTCTATGGGGAAAAGAATATGCTGAAGCTTCAGAGCGTAGCTGATATATGTGTTGATTATGTGCCTGTTATTATTAATGAAATAAAGGTAGAAAAAAACATGTTTTCAGGGAAAATAGTTTACACTGCCTAAGAAGTGATAAAATGCAGTGGGATTATATTTATTAGAGAACAATTTCAAAGATGAAACATTTCTCAAAAATATGACATTTCTTTTGATACTTTTGTAACAACAATCAACTGCATTGCTTAAAGAAAAGGCCCAAATCTTCTCAGTCATTTTTTTTTTTAAAAAAAGTTTATATTTAAAAAAAATAATGTTTCTCAAAATATGATAAAAGATTCAAAGTAGAAATTAAAAGTTTCAGTGATGGATAGTAGTTGTAAAAACACTTGACTTTAGATATGGTGCACACTCATGTAATTCTACACTCAAGAGGCAGAAACAGGAGAATCCTAAGTATGAGGCCAGTGTGGGCAACAGAGTGAGTTCCAGGTCACCATGTGTTGTATATTGTGCCTCTTCTCAAAATTAAAACAAAAAACAAACAAACAAACAAGATGTAATGACATACATCGGTGATCCTAGCCCTTGGAAAGTGGATCAAGAAGAGAATCAGTCTTCAAATCCTGTCTCAGCCACATAGTGACTTTGGGGGTAGACTCAACTGCATGAGACTCAGTCTGCAAACAAACAAACAAGCAAAGATAAAAGAATATATTAAACATTGCTATAGAAGTCAAACCTGTGGCTGATATGTAAAATTAAATTAAATTATAAAATAAAAAAAGAAGTCAAACCCACAAGTATATTGAAACAAGTACAGTGTTCCAAATAGTACTTAACTCATTATCACATATACACGTTAAAATGAAGCTGGACCCTTGTGGAAATCTTCCCATTCAGATTGCAATGTCATAAGCAGTAATGCATGTCGTAACCAACAGCCTTCTTTCGGTGTGTACAACAGTGAATATGCTTACATGCACAGAGCCATGTAGATGTTTGTCCTACTAAGAGACTTTTCAGAATTACTACAACCAATTGTAGCATTTTACTGAGCTTAAGGGGCAAGCTTAAATAGAACAGCTTCAATTTATTTCAATGTTTTTCTTTTATAGAAACATCTCTGGAGTCCTCGAAGGAAGAAAATTATCTTGAAAGGGAAAAGAATAATAGAAAATGTTCAGATTTAGGCATTATCTAAAATTAAATATGCTTTAGAAAATGCATGTTGGATTTCTCTTCTGAAGTCTTGGAATTGGTTTTTGAAACGTAAATACTAATACTAGATAATATTATCAAATGTATAAATTTTTGAATACCATTGAATAACATTTGAAACATCTACAGTATTCCAAATAAAAATATGAAGTCCAACAATAAAGGTTGGTGAATAATTACGTAAGAGGGAAATGAACCAAGGTAAATAATATTTTTTTTTTGGTTTTTCGAGACAGGGTTTCTCTGTGTAGCTTTGCGCCTTTCCTGGAGCTCACTTGGTAGCCCAGGCTGGCCTCGAACTCACAGAGATCCACCTGGCTCTGCCTCCCGAGTGCTGGGATTAAAGGCATGTGCCACCAACGCCCGGCCCGGTAAATAATATTTTTAATTTGATGGTTATATACCCAGGTCTAGTGCCACATGCATCTAACACCAGGTTTCAGGGTGCTGAGGGCAAAGGACTGTGTGCTTGGGGTCATCAGTTTTGAGGACAACCTGAGCTAGTTAGACCATGTTTGGGGATATGAGAATTAATTTTTTGGTGTCTTTGGATATCTATGAGATTGTCTTTCTTCTTTATCATTTATGAATGATTCATCTTTATTTCCAGTGACTACATCCATTGATTATAATGATGAACCAGGGCTTTGATTTGTGTATAGTGTGTATGTTTGCATATACATAGCTCCCTTGATCAGGTGGTTGTTCTTGTCTCTGAGATTAGAATGATGGCATTTTTCACCTTCTAGTGACTTCAGTGTAGCAGGAGGAAGGATCATGAGTACCAAATTTAATTAGGATTGCATTTCTTTTGAGACAGTCCTTTGCTATCCAGTTTGAAGGTTCATTTGCAGTAAATAAACCATTATCAGTGTGTCCACATGGATTCTACCCCAAGAATGAAGTACACACATGTTCTTATAATATATGATATTTAGTGCCCCTATCACAGGCAAATAAATACAATATCAGCATCAACTAGGTGCTGGTTGGGAATTTAAATTCTGAAGCCACACCTGAATTTATTCATCCAGAAGCTATGGGTGTGGGTCAGACTCCTCTGTTTGATGTTAGTCTGGTTGAATCTGAAGTTAGCTAAAAATTGAGAGTTGACTATATAGATTTTCTTCTCTGATCATATATGAAATCTTTTGCAGAGGGAAGAGGACTTTAAAATCACACTGACATCTCAGACCATACTCAACTGCCATCATAATCTCAGGGCATGAGCCTGGGGCTTAACATTTAAAAAAATATTCTTCAAATATTTAAATATGCAGACAGGTTAGAGAACCTCTATTCTGTGTATGTGGGCAAAGGAAAAAACAGCATTCAGCTTTCTTCCTCTCTCTTCCATTCATCCTCAAAGCTGTTGCTTTCCTCTGGGGAATAATTTTGAAGCAGCAGTTGAAGTTGAAAATGAATGTAATATAAAATGCAGCAATTCTGTTTTGAAGGATGCACTGTATCAAATGCATTAGTGTACCCAGTGTAGTCTACATAAGACTCTATTTCACAAAAATTTGCAATAGGAACAGATTTAAATATGATAGAGTCCACAGCTGAGGGGCAGATAAATTGTATAGTACTCATAAGATGCTGTACAACCCTGTAGTTGAAATAGACTATATAAGCTATCTCAGGATAAATCTAAAAAATATAATGACACTGAACACAGCAACCATGGAAAATACTACATACAATTTTAGTAAATCTCCAAATGCATACTGAAATAATGTTGTATCTTGTTATCTGTACAATGCATTGTGTAGTAAAATTTAAAGCAAGTACGTGGATGATTTGTACAGCTTCAATAAAGCACTACTCCTGTGGGAAGTGGAAAGGGATAAAATTCTGTGAATTTTAGAAATGTCTTTAATGTTTTATTTCTCTAAGGCATAAATAAAGGACATATAACACAGCATTACATTTTTAAATGAGTCTAGGGATTGCTGCTTGGAATTCTAGGATTACTCTTCTCATCCATTCTCCTGCCAACACCACTAACCTGTGCTCTCTCCCTTTAAAACAGAGGCTGTCAATTCTTCATTAGCCACAGAATAGGCATTTATATAACATTTTTAGAAGAAGACATATGTATTCTTGTAATGAGTAAACTGTTTCTGAGGACACATGCACACATGTCTATCTATAGGGCACAGATTACAGAACAAATTAATGATTCCATGCCAGTCCAGTTTGGTATACCATGAGTTTAGTGGACTTAAAGAGTATCAGTAATGAGTTATTGATAAGAGTGTGGTGGTCCAAAACCACTGCATCACCAAAAAGTTCCCTTCCGTTAGGGATAATGACCTCCTTGAAGTTGTGTTGTAAAGTCTCCCTTTCAGTCAACCTTCAACTTCCCACAAACTTAGCATCTTCTAAGAACACCTGAAGAGGAGGAAGGAGAGGGAGTGACGAGTGGAATCGTAGATGAGTTTCCCATGCTGTTTTTATTCTTTTTTTTTTTTTTTTCTAGGAAGTGTTAACAGTTCCATAGCCATCACCACAGACCTAGCTGTCACTTTGCTGGTCTGTTCAATTAGTTACCATAGCAACCAGAGCAAGGTAATCTGTATTCCAAAATGGCTAAGGGAGGATTATGCTATACATGAATAAAAAGCCATACAGCAGCAACTTAATACCCAGGGAAACAAAATAAAACAAAAACTAGAAGCTAAATGTTAGCTATTATTATTTCTGGACTCCAATATTAGATGAAAAATAAAGCCAGGGCCTTTATGCAGCAGGTCTTACTGGGTAACAGTGCTTTTCTTCTTGTCTGTAAATTGAGATTCCTTTTCTAAAAATCTCTATCCCTGCTAACAAATGTTGAGATCAGGCTGAGCCTTGCTCTAAGCTGCTCCATAGTGTGCAAAACAGCACCCTCGGAAATTCCATTTTGCAAGCAGATTTTGAATCCTTTTTGAGAAAGGAAGATAATTGTGCTCCTGGATGGACAAGCGAACCACACTATTCCCCTGTCAGGCACCATCCATACATCACAGGCTGATAATGATTTATTTCTGAAAATAGGAAGGATTCCACCTTATAAATTTATCAGGATGAGTTGAGACTGAAAGGTCACATGGACATATTCAAGTCATATCAGGGAAACTAGACCCAAGAAATTGTCAGACATGACAGTCTGGTGAAAGGGCATAACTAACTCCCTTACCTGGGTCCCATAAAGTGCTGGATAACTAACAATGCAATGACAATGACCCCATATCCACTCTATTATTTGTTATGTGTGCAAAGGACCAAAAGGTAGAGAATTCACAACTGCCCCTGGGCATCAGCTTGGTAGTGTCCTTGGCTGTCGACTCAGACTCCTGAGCTGTTGTATGCCCATCTACCTGCTCACCCCTCTGGACTGGAATCTGTAGTTTCCTGCTCTCAATTCTGTCTTATGTTCTCTGCAGTCAACTATATCTTTACTCTCTCACAGCCTCAATGTGTTTTATTCTGGGTTTATTATCTTATCAATACAGAGTCTACTTGTATTTCTCCCAGCCTGTTTCTGAAACCTCTTGAACTTTGCTGCAGACTCTTCAACTTGTATTTATTTTATAAACTGCATATATGCTCATATAGATTTACTATATAATATATGATATGTGATATGAGAGTTAGTAATAAAATTGGAATAAACAGTATACATTTGCTTCACCTGGATTACCACAGTAAGCAGGATTATCTGGGAAATTGTTGCTATTAAAACTTCTGTACCTTGTGAATTAAAAATTCTGGTATTGTGGAAAGACACAATTGTTCATCTATGTTTCTGTCATGACATGCTCATGACATACCTTAAGAGAACTTAACTTTCCACCTAATGGGCTCAGTCTGAGATTTAAACACAACTCACCACTTCTACTATTCCAGCTACACAATATTTGTTGGTTCCATCTACAAGGACAAGTCAAAATTAACTTTCATGTGGTCCTTTAGGTTGGGGATGGGGCAGATTTGGAAGAATCATCTATGGGTACAGTCACTCTGAGTTCTGTGCCTTTTAGTTTTATTGGACCAGCATCCTATGAAGATTGAAGATTCAGTCACTCATTCCTTTATTGCAGTGTTAAACCCTTACTAAATCAGCAACGGATATATAATTATTTGCACACCTATATATGAATCTAAATTGAAGCATTTTATATACTTAATGATGCTCAAATTTCTACAAAAAATGTATCATTTCTCCGTTTAACAACAGAATGTTAAAATTTTACTCTGAGCAATTTGCTCTTTTTAGTTTTAATATAATACTCGTGTATCTTGCATCACCAATAATAGATAAATTTTACAAATGTTAGTTCTATGTGGGACAGTCAGAGATATATATTTGATTACTTATTTGAAAAACTTTTATATTTATGTGTGTACCAGTTACTGTGCCATCAAAAGCTAATGAAAATTTATGTTTTTTAAGTTATGTTATACAGAATATGAAGATGTGGTATGTGCATAAATGAAAACAATTTGTTGCATATTCAAGTGTGTCTCTCTTTCTCTATGCCACAGTTCTTGCTCTTCTATCTCCAGCTGTATTCAAGAGGAAGCAATTCATAAAAATAGACTGAAATAATTATCTTTTCTTAAGTACATTTGAGGAAAGTTTTGTAATAACAACTTTCTAGTGAAACTTGTAGTGATTTCCTGACGTGACTTTTCAGACATAAATGATGATTATCCTATCGTGGTAAATATATGGATGACATTCCATGCATGAAAGATATAACTATGTGAAATAGCATGTTGTAATCATGAAAAGATGAGTAAGAACAGTTGTAGAGTATTATGAGAGTCCAGAAGGTTAGCAATTTAGTTGGAGTGATTTTCCATTTTGAAAATTATAACATCATCAAGCTTCTGAGTTATTTAAGGATTTATATTTTATCTTTCCTATAAGAAAACTTCAGATGGAATTTAATCAGTATAATTAAGCAAGGAGGGTTGTAGTTTAGAAAAGAGTTTTCCTGCCTGGCCCACGGTCAGGATAAATCTCTTTCACCTGCCAGTCCCACAGCCGCTCAGACCCAACCAAGTAAACACAGAGACTTATATTGTTTACAAACTGTATGGCCATGGCAGGCTTCTTGCTAACTGTTCTTATATCTTAAATTAATCCATTTCTACAATTCTGTTCCTTGCCACATGGCTCGTGGCTTACCGGCATCTTTACAGGCTGCTTGTCCTGGCGGCGGCTGGCTGTCCCACTCCCTCCGCCTTCCTGTTCTTTTTATTCTCTCTGTTAGTCCCGCCTATGCTTCCTGCCTAGCCACTGGCCAATCAGTGTTTTATTAGCAACACATTTGCCATACAGAACATCCCACAGCACTGACCAACTTAAATGTGCTTACACAAACCTTCAGATGGAACACTGGTAATACAAGAGGAAACCTGCATCTAGCCCAGCTTTGAGTGTGCAAGGCCCAGAGAAAGTGTCTTTTGCCAAACTTCTGACTATATGAACAACTTAAATGAATAAAACCTGTATTTAGATATACGAATTTAAAATAACAAGGACAGAAGAAGTATTTAATGAAGCCTCTTTGCTGAGGTACTTTGCAATGTCCAGGCACCATCTCATCTCTTCACGTGCAGTAGCCAGCTTTTTATTTTTTTATTGTCTGATCTGTCATTTATGACTAATCTCATTTCTCCCACCAAAAATAGCAGCTGTACTTTTTCTTTGACACTATGGCTCTTGGGGATACATTCAGCTTAAACACTATAGATCGTCTTGCCTCTGAAGTTCTCTCTCATTTATGTGGTGTAGGTTCCAGCATTAGCCACGATTCTGCATCATCCGTCAAAAGTGTGGCTGACTTGCCTCACTGCTGTCATGCCACATAGTTGATAATTTTTTTAAGTTATTTTATTTTATTTTACAATATAATTCAACTTTACATATCAGCCATAGATTCCCCCGTTCTCCCCCCTCCCCCCCCCCCCAGGCCCAATCCCCATTTCCATCTCCTCCAGGGCAAAGACTCCCCCTAGGATTGAGATCAACCTGGTGGACTCAGTCCAGGCAGGTCTAGTCCCTTCCTCCCAGGCTGAGCCAAGCGTCTCTGCTAAGCCCCAGGTTTCAAACAGCCAATTCATGCACTGAGCACAGGACCCGGTCCAACTGCCTGGATGCCTCCCAAACAGATCAAGCCAATCAACTGTCTCACCCATTCAGAGGGCCTGATCCAGTTGGGGGCCCCTCAGCCATTGGTTCACAGTTCATGTGTTTCCATTCGTTTGGATGCCACATAGTTGATATTAAGTATACATGCAAGTCTTGGCCATACAATCACAAAGATATAAATGATTATCTGCTTTCTGGTCATATTCTGTCTGGCACTCATCATTTTATAGTGTCAACATAGAATGGTATCTTTCTGAACTCCAGTAAATTTTGGCACTACGATTTCCTTCAAAGTGAGTGATCTCTCTTTTTTGTGTGTGTGTACTGACACCAGTGTGGAGTGAGGGGAAGAGGACTGTGGGCATAGTGAAAATGATGTCATGTGTTTAGCGTAGTTTATCACTCATAAGGGACATAAAGAAAGGGTGGGAAGGTAGACATAGCTCTGTTACAAATTCTGCAACGGTTGGTCCCACAGACTGGAGGTGGTTCTAGGACCCATGTGGGAACCTAGAAAGGAAGTAGATGACTCATAGCCTTTCATACATAATTAAGCACCAGGTGACTTATGGGATGTTGGAGTCTTCTAAAGTAGTGCTATTAAATCATCCTTTGTCCAAGATGAAAATCACTATGATCACCAAGCTAGCATCATTCTTCAAAGAAAGACCATGTGATCCATCAAATAAATGCCACATTTACCACCAAAAGCAATCTTTTTGGAAACAGAGCTCTTGGGTTGACTTCAAAGTCATGGATTTCAAAGCTCCATGGGGTACCTGGTTGACCCAATGTGGGGAGGGATGTGGGGATGACAGGAAAAGACAAGTGTAGGTCTCAAAGGAAGAACTTAACAAAAACTGCATGGACAGAAGTATGGTCTCTGGGTATCCTCCTGGGTGGCGTCATTGTTCCTAGCAAGACTCTCTCACCAGAAAAAAATACTGTGTTTTAATAAAAGCCCACAAGCTTGGGGCATCTTATGGCAAAGGTCCTACTTGCTCACCCAAATGGTAGTGTTTAGGCTTCAAATATATCAGACAGATGGCACTGGAGGCATCAAAGGGACAGAATATGTAGGAAAGAGGAACAATTTATAGTTACTATATGAGGTGAAAGTGTGGGCCAGTCTGTACTAGCTCAGAGAAAGGGAAGAATTTTGAAGGAAAAGTAACTATCAGGTAATTTACAGTGTTTCATTTTTATGAGATGGATTATTACTAGATTCAGGCATAAAGAAATTCAGAATGGATTTTAGTTAGTCTGCTCTGAGGCCTAAGAAGCTGCAAGACAACACTGACATTGTCAACTGGACACTTTAGTTTTGAGGATCGATGTGCTGTAGCATGGTTCTATCTGAGTTAATAACCTTCTAGTTCCTCTCTGAGAAACTGACTCCAAGAGGAAGTGACGTTATATTCTTTTCAAATTATTAGTAACTTGTCCTTTTACAGATACAGTATTTTTTTGTTTGGTTGATTTTGTTGGACACTTTGGTTTTGTAGATCAAGCTAGCCTCAAAATCATCATGCCCTGCTTCTCCCTCTCTATTGTTCATATTACAGGCCTGAGTTGCCATGCTCAGCTTTTTAATTTTTTTTTAAATTCAAAACATTAAGAGTAGTGAGGGAGGATTCTATCTGAAATCGGGAAAGTTGGATCCTCAGGGAATCACCAAAGCACCAGTTAACTAGAGCTATTTATGAAAGCAGCTGCTGGAAATTTGATTGTGCTTACTGCTGACTCATCCCTACTAATCTTAGTCTTGAGCAAATATTTGTTGATTAGAAAATAGAATGTGATTCTTTTCTTTGAAAATAGACATTGTGTTGGCATGGTTTTTTGTTGTTGGTTTGTTGTTTTCTTAATGGCAACATGTGATGCTGAGGAAGAAAGGAGACCTATCTGGGACACTTAGCAGAGCCTCAAGAGACTGTCCCAAATTAAAGCTTCACAAAATATAAGGAACTTGGGGTGTAACTCAGTGCTATTGCACTTGACCAGAATGCAGAAAATGTAAGAACAAGAAGGAATGAAGGAAGAAAGAGGAGAGTGTGTGGAAGAGGAGACAGAGATGGGAAGGGAAACACATGGAAATTATCAAAAGACATTAAATAAAATGAATATGGAAATTGAAGAATACACACACAAACATATATGTATATATATATATATATATATTATATACATGCAAAACAAAATAAAACCCACAACTGTTATGTTCTACCCCACTTGTAAAAGGACATGTCCCCTCTAACACTTCATCATGAGTTTGGATCCTCTAGCTCTAACTTATCAAAGAGCTCATCAAGCTCTCTGGCTCCCTGATGGGCTTCTGAGGAACCCAAGCCTTACATTTGATACAGCAGTTTCTGTCACTCAATCCTTAGGTGTATTGTGGTTGACTAGAATTAAAGCTGAAATAAAATTGAAATCCAATTTTTCAAACATTTTCTGACACAACTCAAACCTAAATGAAATTTCAAAAAAATATATATGCTAGAAAAGGGGTAATATTAAACCAAAGTCCTTTTTCTCAAAAGGAATAACATGACAGGATTGAAATCAGTTTCAGGAGGTATTGAGGAAAATATAATTCCATCTAATACATGTGTGTGAAGAAAGGATAATTTACACAATACAATTTCTGCCTTTGTATTGATGTGTGTAGACTCAGCTTCAACAGCATAGGAAGGTTCAGACAGAGCTGATTTCAGTGAGGGTTTGCTTTCCCTGCCTGAATTATTCATGGGACAAACGGTTCTGGTCAGCTGGCATCTGCCTTGGGAATGCTAGAAAATATGAAAGTCTTTAGTGTAGATTTGCTGTTTAGGTATTAATAGCTACCTCATTTTCCTTATTTTATAATAAGTTCTTCAATATGAGGAAAGAAACCTGTATCTATGATAATAGAGTCTCCTAATCATGCTTTAGTACTTATAGGAATGCCTTCCTCTTTATGTATGTAATTTTAATGAGCTTTTATTTTGAAATCTGTTACTGTGGTGATGGCGGTTGTGATTAGAGGCGTGGTCTCATTGTATAGTTTGGATGGTCTTAAACATGCAATCTTTCTGCCTCAGCCTCCTAAGTTTTATGGTTGCATGAATGAATCACTGCAGCCAGCTTTGAAATAATATCTTCTTCTTTACAGGAAAAAGTTAAAAAACAGTACAGAGATTTTTTTTTAGCCTGGTTGCTAATATCACACATTTCTACTGTACATTTAACAAACTAAAAAAACTAACTTTGGTACCTCACATTTTGTTTTTAATTCTTCTCTCATATATCACATCCCAACATTAGCTGCAGAAACTCACTTTTATCTAAGCTGCTCACTTATTTTCTGGTACTTTAAACACCCCCTTTCCATTCTAGAGGCAAATACACAGTGCGACAATGAAATTAGTCATCACATCCATCTGGTCCGTGGCGATCTCTCTCTCTTGTTATGTGTGCCCTTACACGTCTGAAGGCGTCCTGTCAAGTACCGACAGCATGTCTGTGTTTCTGTTACACCGAGTTTATGGGCTCATGAGAAGAGCACCAGGGGCAAAGTGCTGCTCTCCATATTGTACCAAGAGGCACCTGATGGCCAGGACACCACTGAGAACACGCTTCATCATTTGCTGAAGATGTGTCAAGCTCTTCCTCTCTTTACCTCTCAATGTCTGTCCTGGGATGTGAGTTACTAAGTCAGGCTCATCTTCAACTGTGTGTGTGTGTGTGTGTGTGTGTGTGTGTGTGTG
>CABHPR010137162.1:0-10660 GCA_902168415.1 Peromyscus melanophrys | reverse complement strand
AGAGAGAGAGAGAGAGAGAGAGAGAGAGAGAGAGAGAGATTTATGTATGAGTTTCTGTGTCTCTAGGGGGGTAATGTGCATATTGAATGGGATTCTTAGATGAGAGAAAAAGTTATCGCTGTCTGCCCAGTTAGTATTTAGTCATTTACTAACTATGATTTGAACATTCACATCATACTCTGGGTTATAATTAAGTACTGTACTATTTCTCTGGTTTCTCTAATTGTTCCAGCTTTGGCCATCTAGTAGCCTTTATGGTTCTGTTCTTTGGCAATGCTCATTTTTCTCAGCCCTTAGTATTTTGAGCATTTTTTTACTTCCTGGTATTCCAAGTCTTTCATGATCATTTTGATTAGACCACTTCTTCACCAAACTCTGGTTCCTTTTGCTGGAAAACAGTATCTAGAAGCTGACATCTGGACCCTGGGTGTGTTTGCTGCTCGAATTTCTTCATTTCTGTGTTGACCTTATTCGCAGAGGTTGCTAATATGCATAGTAATAATATATGTGAAAACCACATTTGCACTTACTTTGGTATCTGTCTGTATACATTGTAAGCTGAATATTACTTCATGCTGAAAGCCTTGACTACTTCAGTACTGCAAGATTAATTCTAACTTTTTTTCTTTTTTTCATTTCCCAGCTTCCCTTTCACATTCAAGCATAGTTTCCTCCTCTATTAGCAAAATAATTAGCAAGATATACTTTATTGTAAATTTTGTTAACATTCCTTTTTATCTTTAAAGTTTTTGTACCACGTGTGTGGGTGGTATTAATTGCCCAGAACATAAATTGTCTTAACAATATAAGACACATTTAACCCTCAAATAGCTTATACAATATTCACATGTATCTTGTTAATTTTGAATATTTTACCATTAATATATATGCCAACTGTGGTTTGCATGCCAGCGAAGAACATAGGAAAGGCTGGGAATACTGATGGCTGAATAATCGAACTTAATAAAATGATTCCCCTGTGGCCTCTGGTTCTATGAAGCTATAGATCAATGGTGCTCAAGCAGAGTGGCACACAGAAATTACTTGGGAGTTCTGAAAAATGCTAATGACTGGGTTTCTGCTCAAGAGATGTAAATTTAATTCATGTGGGGTTCTGGACAGAAAATGGGACTTTTAAAAGCTGCCCAGCAACTCTGATGCAAAGCCAAGTTAAAGGTTTCTCCTCCTTTGCCTTAGCTGAGACTCATTGCATCTTAGAGCTGCTTTTTTTCCTGAACGGATATAGTTCAAACTAAGTGAATGGAAAAATGCAATATATATTTAACTTTGGACAATGGGCCATTTTTTATTGTTATACCATTGTAGCTGTTATCATATGGAAAAGTCAATATTAATTTGGCAAAAACATAATCTAAAATCTTTTAAATTTGTGTGTGTGTGTGTGTGTGTGTGTGTGTGTGTGTGCTGGTGGATATGCATATGTGAGTATGTGAAAGCTGTAGGACAACCTTGGATATATCATTCCTCAGGAGACATCCTCATTGTTTTTTCTGAGACTGGGTCTTTATCATCCTGACTCTCCCACACAACCGCCGAGTCCCAGGAATTTTCCTGTCTCTGTCTTGTCAATGCTGGGATTATAAGCACATGTACCATTCCCAGCTATTTTACAGGGGTCCTTACTGAGATATCTCTCCAGTCCTTGTAATCTATAAATTTTTAAATGCATAAATGTAACAGAAGAGACAATATGACAGTATCTTTTCATAACTATTTATTTTATGGTTTGAGGCACATCTCTACCTTGATACTTGGGATTTTCATGGCATGTTTTGTAAGTCTTAGAGACACTTCCACATTTCATTTTGAATTAAACAATGCATTCAAGCTTTAATCAGTGACTTGCAGCAGGAAATACAAAGTGTTTGTGTTTATGATTTATTCAGTTTAATAAACTCACTACAGATGTGGGTGATGCTCTGTGAGTTTTAAGTATTCAACTGGAACCGACATGAATATTTGAATTCAGTGCACTTCAGTGGTGTGTATTAAAGTTATGTATTTCCTATAAGAGAATGAAGTGCTTTTTGAAATAGAAGGAAACAAAATGGACACTAGAGTGAGCTTTCTCTAGCACAGTTGCTTTATACAAGGTCTATGTTCTGTACTCAAAAAAAAAAAAAACCTTACATTTAAATTTTGGGTCTATATTCATTTTAATCATTATCCTAGTAGCTAATTGTACATGAAAATAAAAATTTAGTATAACAGTGATTCTGTGGATATATTCTAAGTCTCAAAGGCATATTATTTTGCACTATTTTTTAGCCCAGGAGAGATTAAGATATACTGATAGCTTTAATGAACCCAGCCACAGAAATAATTGCTTTATTCTGGAATATGCTACTCATTTTTTATGGCCTTGTGAAATAAAGATTTAGTTCTAGCACTCAGGGCTGTCTTTTGTGGCATTTCCACATAACCTTTTCATGTGACTCAATCATCTCAAAGTATGATGGGCTGGCTTCTGAGAGGGAGCATCCTATGATGACAAATCTTGATTGTATAACTGTTGAGGTTTAGAAATGCTTGGGAGGAAAATACTTGGATGTGTCTTAGGGTACTTTCACATAGGGCAAACTGAAGTAGGAACACCCATCCTGAATATAGCTGGTGCTATTCCATGGGCTGAGGTCCTAGACTAAATAAAAAGGAGAAAGGTGAACTAAATGCCAACATTCATCACCCTGTGCTCCTTGACTGCAGACTCAATGTGATCAGTCACCTCATGTTCCTGCTACTCTGACTTCCTACTCAAACAGACTGTACTCTCTCAAACTGTGAGGTAAAATAAACCTATTTTTCCTCACGTGGCTTTGTTTCAGACCTTTTTAGCTTAGCGATGATCAAAGTAACAGATACTTGTCTGTGAGCTAGCCTGTCACAGACTTCAGACAGATACTAAAAGGCTTGCAATCATACACCCCAGAATTCCCAAAATGTCACTGTTACTATTTCATCAAGCTATCCCAGATCACCAGTGTAGGAACTCAGATGCCAACTGAAAATGTGAGAAGTATTATGTGGGATTGGAGGAAAGATATTGAGGATGGCTATCGCTAAAACTGTTTGCCACCAGAAGCTTTATTTGATTCAATTGTGGGGAAAAAAAAACAAAAAACAAAAAAACTTCGTCTCTAAACTTGTCCTGTTATTTGTTAGCCATATCAGGATGTGCTTGAAAGTAAAATGGACACTAAATATGAAGGCATTGGAACCTCACAGGAAAGAACTGGTAGATAGATCTGTGCATGCGTGTGTGTTTCATAATTTACCATTAACTCTTACTCATCCTTCAATTTCTCATCCTTGTGATGCTGGGCTGTTATTCTGAAAATTCCCCTTTGACTTCTGGATTCCTCCCATGCTCAGCCTTTAGGGGAGACTATTGGAAAGCCCAGCATTGGTAGCAAAGGAGGGGCATGACACTAATATCTTGGCAGTCTTACTAGAAGCAATTTCCAATTCTAAGGTTGATTTTCTATATTCCCTGTGTTTTCTGTGTTTGTAATGATGTAAACATCAAAAGTGACATCTTTCCGGAGAACAGGCTGAGTTATTAAAGGTCCCTGTAAGCTTTTAGACTTTAATAACCTCAGAATCTTCCCTTTGCTCTCTGGACTTTAGAGGTGTGTACTATTCTTGTTAATTCTTTAATACTTGTTCATCCAACTCCTTATACTATATTAATATCTGAAACATGACTGTAAGATTCTGATCTCTTATTTTCCTTGCCTTGATACAGACAATTATCTTATCTTCCTGGCATGTTCAGAGAGTATCAATCCAACAGTTTTCTTCTTGGTAATAACCTTGTGCTAGGCACAAGAAGATTTAAAAAAGTACTCTAGGAACATTTTCATGTTTCATTAGAATGAACTTGAACATTTGTCCAAATGAATAGGTTTGTTTTTATACCCACTGTGCAGCCAAAGATAAACTTGAATTTCCTATGCCCTTGCCATTACCTACAAAATGCTGGGACTATAGGATTACACCATCTCACCCATTCTATGAAGTACTTAGGATGGAACCAGCACCTTATGTATACTAAACAAGCAGTTTACCAACTGAGTTACATCCCAGCTCAAATAAATAAGTTTTATTTTTGCTGTAGTATATAATTCACTTAGTTTCTGTGATGGTTAATCTTCATTGTCAACTTGAATGGATTTAGAAATCACCATAGAAACCATTCTTTAGATATATCTATGAGGGGTTTTATTTAACAGGACAAGATCTACCCTGAATGTGGACAATACCATCTTCTGGGTTGGGGTAGTAGACCGATTAAATTGAGAAAGTTTTATATATATATATGTGTGTGTGTGTGTGTGTGTGTGTGTACATATCTCCATGTGTGTTTAATATGTATACAAAGGTGACGGTCTTTGTCAGAGAAGCCAGTTGAAGGGGCTGCCATTTTTCTTCTTCACTCTTCAACAGAGCCAGAGCAGTACTGCAGATACACAACAAATATATGCTTTGATGATTCTTTTATGAAAAGTGCTAGACCTCTCTCATGTGAGGTGTGTTTATTTAAAAGCATTTAAAATTGATATTGTCAGAGGCCCACCCTGCTGCTAGAGCCTGCCACTTCATTATGCCAGGGTAGCCGGGCCCTCCTGTGTTCCATATCAGATGACAGCAGCAGGAGGCAGAGGGGCATAATTTGAAAAATAGAATCTAATGATTTTGTTTTTTTCAGTCAGCAGGAAGAGGGCTCCCTACAGATGTACAAGCCTGTGTCGGAAAAGGTGTAGGTGATTTGTCACACACCGTTATAAACCTGCGGGAATACAGGCTGGGATTTGAGAAAGATTAAATAATACACAGGGATAAGAAAAGGCATTTTATAGAGATAAAAGGAGAAAATATATGAAGGAAAAGAAATAGCAATAGTTTGATAAAGAAGGATAGCAATTCAGAGAATCGTATGTCTAATTTGGTAATGTCTGTCTGTTATGCTTACTTTTCGTTTTTATTTTTTGGTTATTAAGGCAAGCCATTTTCATGTGTGCTTTTGTTGATGTCTTTTGGTGACAAATGAGAGAATATCAGTTGAGACTGAAAAACTATCATTCATCCAATTTTAGTCACATATTATTAGACACCTTCTTACTAAAATCTACCATCTATCTATGCCTCACATGATTGATGACAATTAAAAGTCCACAATATATTTAGCAGTAAATTCTATTTAAAACTCTGTACTTTAGTAATTCAGGGAACTTTCAGTGTATTGTTGGCTAGCACGGTGTTGTGGGATGGACTCAATGCAGAAATTAAGAGGAGTGGTGATTGACACACTAGCTGTAGATTGGAAAGGCCATCCTAAGACTGGTAGACAGCATCACCACTTAGGAAGGTATTCAGGAAATGTCTCCTCAAGCCTAGTTCCAAAGAAACATCCCCATCTTGTGTTGAGATCAACAGGAGTGCTGATGTTTCTGCCAGCTGGGCTTCCTAGTAGCTTCAGTACTCAGATTGGCTCACTTTCTTGGTCATGAGTTTATGTACAGCAGTGAGTCATGCATTCAAATCTTCAAACTATGAACTCAAATTTAACCAACTGGATTAGGCCCTCTGAATGGGTGAGACAGTTGATTGGCTTGATTTGTTTGGGAGGCATCCAGGCAGTGGGACAGGGTCCTGTGCTCATTGCATGAGTTGGCTGTTTGAAACCTGGGGTTTATGCAGGGTCGCTTGGCTTGGCCTGGGAGGAGGGGAATGGCCCTGCCTGGACTGAGTCTACCAGGTTGATCTCAGTCCTGGGGGAGGCTTTGCCCTGGAGGAGGTGGGAATGGGGGGTGGGCTGGAAGGAAGGGGAGGGGGGCGCGATGGAGGAGAACAAGGGAATCCGTGGCTGATATGTAGAACTGAATGGTATTGTAAAATAAAATAAAATAAAATTTAACCACCTGGGGTCTTCATGAACACATTAACTTCAAAGAATTTCTCCTTAACTAAATCATGGGTTAGTTTGGGCAGATTGTTTATATTTCTTGTCAAAATGGTTCTGACAAAACAGAAATATTTCCCAATCTTTGTTTAATTAAATTTGTTCCTTGATAATTTGATACAGATGGATGACACATTTTGGTTGCTCTCTGACCACACCTTCTCTTACCTCTAACCTACCTACCTCATCAATAACCCTACTCCATCCCCATCCAAACCAGATAAATACTAGATTCATGACTTATGGTTTTGTGACCCCATTTAGTTTAAGCAGGTTCATCTGTGTGACCATTGGATTAGAACTATCCACTAGAGCCTAGGGGGATCACTAGTAGGAATACAAGTAATGGTAATGATTCCACTCTCCATGAATATATCAGTAACTAATAGTTCAATAATGAGGAATAGGGCCTCTAAGTCATTCCTCCATCCATGCCTGTTTATTGGGACATTCTTGTACAGACCAGTGTAAGCATGTGTAGCTGCTTTGAGTTGTTGACTGCAGTTGCTGTGTCTTATGCAAATGATAGCATTTTTGAAGCCTTTCTTCTATCTTCTTACTTTTACATTATTTCTGTCCCATCTTCTCACTGAACCTTAGAGGAGATAGTATTAACATCTTTCTTAAACATGAGCACTCATTCATCACCTATTTTCAGTACGTTTTACAACTGTGGGTTTCTACATTCATTATAAAGAGGCCTGTTTTAGTAAGTCTAAAAGTAGCTGTTGCCTATAGGTGTAAATTTAAGGATTTAGAAAGCAATTTGACGCTGTGCTTATTTAATTAAGCAGTGTTATTTAGTTGACCCCTAGGACTATGCCCTTCTATGCCATGGAATTTTGACGAGTTTTACAGTATCAGTTAGGGATTCCCTCCTATGGAGTGGGCATCAAATTAGAAAGAGGTTGGCTACCCCCATACTAGTGATGTCACTATTGCACGACAGTCGGCACTTTTTTCCTGCACACAGATCTTATAGTTCACAAGGCTCACAAGTGAATAAGACAATTGCTGATTTTCTTTTCTCACAGGAATGCTAGAATTCCTAGCCACTCCCCCAGCTACATGACTGCACATGCACTGGCAAGATACTCAGTCATCCTAGGGCCTTACAGTGTGTAATCACGTGATCTATGTGCATGCCTGGCATAGCTACATAAGCCCATATGCGCATGTATGGGGGAAACCTATAAAAGTGGGTCCCACTTATTCCTCCCCTCTCTTCCTGCACAGTCATTCCATAGGCCCATACACATGTTTCCTGTTTCTTTCCCTTAATAAACTCTTATAGTGGGTTTTGTTGTACCTTGTGGCTTTTCTCGCACAGTAAACAGCACCACTTAATGCATAACATTACATTGCACCACTTAATAAATAACAATAGAAGCCTGAATAGCACTATCTGGGACTACGTATTTTAATAAATATACTATTGCGTATACAATAAAAAATTGTATCTTCTCTCAAAAACTTGAGAAATTTGCAATAGAAACAAAATAACTTTTTAATACATAAGCCTTAGTGTTTACCATTTCACCTCTTCTTCAAAAATAAATCTAATTTTTAGAATTGTATGGAGATATTTGCAGACTTTTTTGAGGAAATTGAATCTTGGGCATTTATCTACATCCTACTATCATAAGGAGGACATCTTAGGAGATCAAAAAAGAAACAGAGATAATATTGTCAGAAATTTAAAAAACTGTAATCAGTAGAAATATCCATGTGGAGAGCAACCTAGTCTCATTGGAGAATGTAAAAGTCCTACTCTCTGTGAGTACCTGGGTTCTGTTCTGGTTTTGTTTCCCTATTTTTCTGACATTCACATTCATAGATGCTATCGCCTCTCCATCTTCTGCTTCATCACCAGCTTTCTGTGCCATCTAGCTTTATAAAAGTGTTTCTAGCAATCTAAATTTTGATGCATTTCTAGAACATCATTAGTTTTATTATTTATGTCTTGTTACACATGTGAAAATTCAATGGAAAGCAATCATAAAAAGAGGCAGAGTTTCAACAAAAATTTCTTTTGTGTAGTTTTGTCTGTGTTTAGGATAAGTCTAATGCATTTAAATGCACCTGTCACATTTAAATACTTAATGTCCCTTTATATAACAAGAAAAATGTTAGAATACAAAAATAGATGATGCACCTGCTTTCTACCTCCAGAAAAAAATATTTTTTATGAAAAGGTATTTTTTCAGAAAGGTGGCTGGTTCAATATAATTATATTAAAATTGCTTTCCTATATAGTGGTAATAACAGCCATAATATACAATTTATAAAGAACTCACATCACACCTGTAAAATGAATTGCATAAGAAGAAAACAAAACCAGAAACTTCCAAAAAGTCAACCTAAACTTCATGAGAAATATAAAGCTATCAATTACTAAGATAATTAAATAAATGGAAAGGGCATTCTGACCGAAGAGCACAATGGTTAGTTTCCTGCGTCTTCTTAAGTAAGCTGTAGTATCCAAGCATATCAAAGGCTAGGTATGCCTGTGAAAGCATTTGTTGATGTAGTTTCCATCTAGGAACTTTTCCTAATCAGATGGGTGGGTCTTACCCAAATCAGGTTTAAATCATCCAGAGTGAAACAGATCTATTGGAGGATAAATAAACTCTCCCTAAAGCCTGAGGTCATCTCCCTTGGAGAGTTCCAGGCCACTGGCATACCACATAGATATCTTTGCACATTTGCATGTCTCAGACTCCAGCTTGGACTAAGTAAATACTTGCTATTGACACTGGGGTCTTGCTGTTCTGCTCATGGCTGGTGTGCTCTCTGCCAATGTGCTAAGGCAGCAACATGTTTGAACTGTTGACTGTTTGTGGTATTGTATTCCCCCAAATATTGTGCATGCTAATAAACTTATCTGGTGTCAGAGACAAAACAGCCACAATATTAAACAGAGGTTAGGCAGTGGTAGCACACGCCTTTAATCCTAGCATTCCAGAGACAGAAATCCCTCTGGATCTCTGTGAGTTCAAGGCCACATTGGAAACCGTCAGGCATGGTGACACATGCCTTTAATCCCAGAAAGCAAGCCTTTAATCCCAGGGAGTGGTGGTAGAAAGCAGAAAGGTATATAAGGCGTGAGGACCAGAAACTAGAGGCATTTGGCCTGATTAGGCATTTGGCCTGGTTAAGCATTTGGCCTGGTTAAGCTTTCAGGCTTTCGAGCAGCAGTTCAGCTGAGAGCCATTCAGATATGAGGACACAGAGGCTTCCAGTCTGAGGAAACAAGACCAGCTGAGAAGTTGGCCAGGTGAGATTAGCTGTGGCTTGTTCTGTCTCTCTGACCTTCCAGTGTTCACCCCAATAACTGGCCTCACGTTTGATTTTATTAATAGGAACTTTTAAGATTCATGCTACAACTGTTTACCATAATTTTTTTCAGTTGCCTTATTTTCACTCTTGGGCCCAGGTTTTGTTATTGGTTTTGACTCATTTTTGCATCTTCAATAGAATTGTTCAAATTTTTGTCATCTGTTTATGTACCCTGTGTTTCTTTTGGTTGCTGCTGCTGCTGCTGCTGCTGTTGCAATGCTAGGGAGAGCTTGCTTTAAGAAAGGGAAGTGCAATTTACTACCACACCCAGAGCTCCTAATCTTGTTGAGGGGAGTTTGTGGTTCTTGCCCAGTTGGCCTTGGTCTGAAATAAACTTTGCTGTAGGTTGTCAATAAAACTGGCTATGTTTCTCCTTCCACTTACAGTTTTGCACTGCAAACTTGGCTATGATCCCGAGAAAACATTCTGTCTAGTTTTTTATCAGTCTGTGGTTTGAGGCTATGAAGTTTGTGTTTGGAGTTAGATAGCAATTAAATTGAGGGTCCAAAGCTGTAGAGCATTGTTACCGCTCATAGGAATGAGTAAAACTAAATCCTGTCTGCCTCCAAGAAAACAGTTCCCTTTTCCTAAATGTTATGCCTTAACAATTCTGACTTTTGCTTATGTCTTCCTGAATGACATCATTTCAACAACAATAATTTGGCTGCCACTATTTGAAGGACAACTTCTCTGGAGCAAATTTGTTTATTGAGTGAATTCTTCTAAAAGTGCAAGAATAAAATTTTTCATGCTCTCATGGACAACATTATTTGTATGCAGAATGCCTTAAACAAAATTCTTATTAACCTTTTTTCTTTCCTAAAATATTCCCCAGGCAAAGCTAGTAAGCCATTAAAAAGAACTTAAACAACAAAGGGAATGACCCTAGTGGGGCCTTCTGCTCCTACGTTCAAGCTCTTCCATATTTGACTTCTGTGTTTTCACTTGTGTTAAAACTGCTTCCACAACTGTCTTGTTTAAATGTGTCTTCCAAGATCCCCAAATGCCAGTTTCCTCTAAGAGTGCCTCCCTGCAAGTCATGGACACTCATGGAATTTAAACCTTGGACCACAGTAAAATTAAAAGAGGGGATTAAGGAATTACAAGAGAGGATTAAGGGTTTACTAAGCAAGATTCCCAGGAACTATTTGTAGAAGAATTTAGAATTATTTGGGAGTATTAATGGCTTAATATCAGCTGATCTGTGTCAAGATACTAAATTCATACCAAAAGGACTATTGCAGAGGCCCCGCAGGACTGCTCTGTTTACAAGTAAATTACATCTACTCTTCACATTCTTTTTCTTCTCTACTATATTTGATTTTATATATATATATA
>CABHPR010137161.1:12503-32875 GCA_902168415.1 Peromyscus melanophrys | reverse complement strand
TCTGTACATAAATGAGAGAAAGTGGTACAGACACTTGTGTATCAAATAGAACATGCTGGTTTATTTGGGAGAAAAAGATAGAATGGAAATGAAGATAAAAGCATTTTTTTTTTACTTTCTACATTTCTGCATTAATTTATCTCTACTAAACCTGTAATACAGTTTTCATACAATTTAAAATAAACCATTTTCAAAGACAGGGATATGACTAGCTATATAGATAGGTATGGTTAATGTATATGATTCAAGGTTCTCAATAGCAGACTTCTGAGGGGGTTGTCGAGAAGTGGGGGAGGGTGGGGAGAGAGAGAAATACATCGATGAGTGTCTCTTCTGTCAAGACTCTGCAGTTCATGTTTCAAAAAATAAATATTTTTTCTCTAGTGGCTAAACTTAAAGAATCGAACATGAAGCATCCTATGTTCTCTGGCTAATTGGAAAGGCCAGAAGCTTTTTGAATAGACTATATTAAAATGAACCTTGAATCCCATATAGAAGCCAAGGCCCCGCCAGGTCTTAGTTTGTCAATACTGTTCAGCCATTTAGCTCAATTGGGTAAACCTAGAGTCAGCACAAAGTAGACTTCACAATTTTAACCTCCTATTTTTCAGAGGAGTGTGTGTGTGTGTGTGTGTGTGTGTGTGTGTGTGTGTGTGTGTGTGTAGTGTGAGAGTGTGTGTGTAGTGTGAGAATGTGTGTATGTAGTGTGAGAGTATGTGTGTGCAAGTGTGTGTGGTGTATGTGTGTGTGAGTGGAGTGTGTGTGGTATGAGTGTGTGTGAGTGCATGTGTGGTGTGAATGTGTGTATAAATATGTATGTGTGTAAATGTGTGTGTAAATGTGTGTGTGTGTGTAAATGTGTGTGTGTGTGACTGTGTGTGTAAATGTGTGTGTGTGTGTGTTTGGGGGTACAAGAGCTTTCTATGGCTTGGAATAAGTAAGGAAGAAGAGATAGACACCTCTTCAAGATATTTTCTTCATAAATTCTTCTTTTCTGGATCAAAGTCATTGGTACCTTGGCAGAAAAAAAATTTAGTTACAAAACAGTCTTCGTTTGTCATGACTAGAAATCAGAGGGCAGGAAGATTACTTGTGGAGAAAGGAAATGTCTCTTCATGGATCTCACACTTGAGTTGAGGAAAGGTGTGGTGTCGAGCAAAGGCAGGCTTGGGTTTGGATCTGGCTTTTGGCACTACCTTTTGCTTCCTGGGGATAATTTCTTAGCTTCTCCTACAACAGTTTTCCTCGACCATCAAATAGGGATTGTATAAACGGTAGGATTCTGGTAAAGACACATATGCAGCTTACTTGGTGTAGTGGCTGGCACACAGTGACTGTGTGATCCACAGTCGTTAGGATTCGGAGAAGAAAAATAGTGCAGTTAGAAAGACTTGAAAGAAATTCTCTGGATTGAGATGCATAAGCATCAATGTGTAAATAACCTGACTTTAAACACCTATAGATTGGAGTCACTCAGATGTCAGAAGGCAGAGACAGTCACTTCCTGAAATTGGGGTTCTTAGTGACATGCACGTCAGGACTTGGGAGAGCCAGGGAGGAGTGTGGAAAGTCCCCAAAGAGAAACACTGTCCTGTGATGACACCTACCTGTTCTCACATGTACTCCTGTGGGCAAGAGAACATTCCACATGAGGGATGACTTATTACCATTCCCTCCTAACTCAGCAAACAACCCCAGCGATCAGTCTCAGAAAGTCAGTCCTCAATGCATCTTCCCAAAGCAAGAACATGGCGTGTTAATGTCTACTACACCTCTCTCATAAATAGCTAAGATGCTCCTGATAATTAGTTAGTGGAAAAGCCTGTCTTCTGAGGAAACTCTCCATTCAAATAGAAGGCATTTACACAGAGAAGAATGGAACACAAGAGAGACAGAGCCAAGGCAGCAGGGAGAAAGATCAGTTTCTGTCATCAGTCATCACTGACATTGTGCATTTCTGAGATTGTTGTGATGGCCAAGGAAAAGCCCTTAGAGGAGGAAATGAATCTTTTGGTAAACCATGAGACTGCTTCATCTGGAAGACAGACTGGAGTGGCGGGCAGGAGAGATGACTCAGGAAGTGACTGAGGTAAAGCAAAGAGGAAGATAAAAATGTGCAATAGTTGAGCTGGAACCAGACTTTGGTTGGTGTGTGGTGGTGATGGTGGCAACCACGGTTATGAAGACTGGAAAGATTAGAAAATGTAGCTGCTTCTCCAGTTTACAAATTAAGTTTGTATTTACCCTTTCACTTACCTCTTCCTGCGATGTCCGCAGGGTACTTAGAGCTGGTAAACAAACCATCAACATTCACAAACTGAATTCGCTGCAAACGCTGGCAGTCTGAGGACCCACAGAGTCAAATCTTTTCCCTAAATTATTTTAGATTCATCAAAACCTTATATGTGTTCTTAAGTGTGGGGCGAATCAAAGATTTGCTATCAAAAAATTAACTATATTGTTTTTCTAGAACTGTGAATTACTCATTGCAAAAAGGACATCTCTGATAGCTCTAGTGAAAATCTAGCCCATTCAACAATGGCTATCCAGTTTTAGTAAACGTTCTCTATTTCCCAGACACTTTCCCCCTTTACTAAACATTATTATGAAATCTCTCAAAATTCAAAATGAAAATAGTTTCTCAAAAAGCAGAGATGAAAGATTAAAATAAAAACATGGACAAACCCAAGCAAAGGTACAATGGAGCCAGGAAATATCAGCTCCGCACTAATTCTCAGAAGGAATTTAACACAATTTCTCCCGTTCTACCTCAAAAATTAATTTCTGTATACTGTCCTTGAGATCTGGATTTGGAATGAAAAGGAGAAAACTGTTGAAAGAGTGAAGATTTTATGTGAATTAATCAGCCAAGAGTTCAGACACTGGGGACTAAAGATTAAACTTCTGAGCTTAGAAACTCAAGGACAGTACTTTTCCTTATGCAATGATGTAGTGATGTATGTCTCTTTTACAGCATTCGAGTAAAGAGGCGATCCTTATGGAACCCCAGTAGGAAGCTATAAAGAGATTGTTTAAACAGTTTGTAGGATAGTCAAGGACAGGTCAACACTAGAACAATATGGCCTTGTTCTCACTGCTAACTATATTCTAGACACAGAGATAACCTCATCCCTCTCCGTGCCCATATTAAACCCTGTGGGAGATGAGAATTTTCAGTCTTAAGGTCAGAGAAAGTTGCTTTGGACCATGGAATTCAGCATTCAGAAAGAATCCCCGGAGGCCTGGTCCTCAGTGGGTCATTCCAGGACTAAAGGGAGCGGCCAGGACTCACCGTTTGCCCACTGACCACAGCCTGTTGAAGGCATTCCTCATTGCTTGAAGGATTTGAGTCCAGGAGGAAAGATGCACATGGGAGCTTTGCATTTAGGTTCACCTGTCATGTTCCTCTTTGGGGCCTTATCATTAGTATGTGATTGGGCCAAGCTGTGAGGGGGCCTGAACGTCTCAGTGTGGTACATAACACCTACTTTGTACAGAGTCACCTGTTGTTGATACCTCTAGTGTTGGAGCCTTCATGTGAGCAAAAGCAACTATAGAATCTGCCAGCTGTGCTTGAGGTTGGGTTCCAGTCGTACAGAGTGAAGCAACTACTTATGTCATGCAAAAAAACGAGTCAGTAGGCTTGACACTAAAAGGACACCAGGGTAATTCACTCAGGCACAACCTTCAACCCTTGAAAGACATGGTGGTCTTTTTCCCTTCCACAATCCCGTAAGGCTTGCCATAGTGCTGGATCTGTGGTTCATATTCTTTACGCAGGTTCTGCCAGTGATTATGGGACACCTCCTGTGTGGTTAACCAGGTTTGGGGGAGGGGAGTATAAGAGGCAGTCTTTGCCAAAGAACTGGAAAAGCTGAACTTACAGGAGATAGAGAAAAGTGCATGTGAAGTATGACACCATGCAAAGAGACTGTGCATGTGCCTATGCGCGAAGGGAGGGCCATCAGAAATGGGGACCTTAGAAAGCAGAGGATTTCTCTGGTTGTGTGGAGCCTTTTAAACATCCCATTCCTTCATTCTGTCTACAAGTGAAAAACGCCAAAGAAAATTATGTGTTCACACTTAGGATGGGATTTCTCACTTCTGGGGAGATGGAGTCTAAGTCCTTTACCTTGATCTTCCCACTCAGTGTGACTCAAAGCCCTGGGCATTATTTACATATGGAGTGAAGCTTCAGAAGGCTGAATGATAGATAGGTGGGGGCTGGGGGGCTGGGGAGGAGTATGAATGGACCGGAAACCTCAGGACTTAAGGAGCCGTATCGTGGTGAGAGCCTTGACTTATCTTTTTGTTCAGGTGGACCTGAAGAAGTTGGCAAGGTGGACACAGCAACAGGCACAGACGAAAACAACTCAAGGAAGAGCCTGCTCTTCCCAGACAAAGGACAAGGAAGGACCAGCAAAGAAAAGGTATTGGCAAGAACTGATCTACTCTAGCCAAATACCAAAGAAAAAAATGTGGCCCAACCCAAAACCGCCAGAAAAGGCCAAGCTGGGCCCTGACTCTCCGTCCAACAGGACTGTCATAAGGCACCTGATACTTCTACCAGATGGCATCAGAAAAGGCAAAGTAGGGAGTCCGTTCTTTGAGCCCCACTGGCTGGTAACACACCTGGGAATTAGCCCTCTGTCCTTCCTCAAGATGTAACCTTGTGCACCCTGGAAAAGGTAGATGAGGTCTCTCTATTTCTTATCACTGAGTATGAGTTTAGAAGGACTTTTTTTTTTTTTTTTTTTTAGTTTCTCAAGACAGGGTTTCTCTACATAGGCTTGGCTGTTGTGACCAGGCTGGCCTTGAACTCATAGAGATCCACCTGCCTCTGCCTCCCAAGTACTGGGAATAAAGGCATGTACCACCACCACACAACTCCTACACACACACCTTTCTTAAAAAAAATATATATATATATATAATATATATATATTATATATATATATGAATTGAGTTTTTTGAGAGTTGAGGTACTGGGGTGGTTAGAATAGGAGTGGCCCCCATGGGCTCATATATTTGAATACTTGGACATTGGGGAGTGGTGCTACTTGACCGGGACTAGGAAGTGTGGGCCTGTTGAAGTAGGTGTGGCCTTATTGGAGAAAGTATGACACTAGGAGGTGCACTTTGGGGTTTCAAATGCTCAGGTCAGGCCCAGTGAATCCTCTCCTTCCCGCTGCCTATGAATCCAGATGTAGAACTCTCAGCTCCTTCTCCAGCACCATGTCTGGCGGTGTGCTGCCATGCTTCCTGCCATGATGTAATGGACTAAACTTCTGAAACTATAAACCAGCCCCCAATTAAATGCTTTCTTTTATAAGAGTTGCCATGTATTGGTGGAAGTATTAAAGCAACTCCACATAGTTAAAAGGGAGGTTTATTTTGTGGGGTAACTTACAAGTAAAGGGATAGGTTACAGGGCCTGGGAAAGGTGAAGTGCAGTCCAGCGGTATTCTCTGGAGAACTCTGCTCGATCTACCTCCAGCATCCAGGATCCTGGAACCAACAGAGCCAGCACATCTGGATCTCAGGTCTTAAGGGCTCCTCTCTCGCCCCGCCTCATAGGCATGACAGTTACTAGAAACTTCAGTGGGGTGGTACTTCCAGGTCAAAGCTGGAACAGCTACCCACTACAGCCATGGGCATGGTGTCTCTTCCCAGCAATAGAACGTTGACTAAGACAAGTCCTTCTGATGGAAGAGAAAATTATATTCTGTGGCAAACCCAAATATGATCATCTAAAAGTTAGAAGTGACTGCCCTCACAAGTTATTAGTTGTTTAGTAATTTAAAGCAACAGAAATGTATTCTTCTGCACTTTGGGAAGTTGGAGGAGTGAAATCAGGCTATCCAGCTGATTCTCAGGGCTCCTACTTTCCTTGGCTTGTGGGTGTATCCCTCCAATCTTCTCATTTCTCTTCTACCCTCTTCTCCCTCTGCATCTCACAAAGATATGTTTGATGGCATTTAGCATTCATTTAGTCACCTGAAGTAATCTCCGTAATCTCTGCTCCTCATATTCCTTAACTTACACATCTGCAAAGAATCTCTTTCCAAATGAGGGGACCTTTCCTTACAAGATCTCATATCTTTAGGTGGCCATTGTTCTGGCTATGGTGTGCTAACAAGTCCATTGTATAAACTGTCATGATTCATTTAATAAGTCTACAGTCACACATTCAAGATAAGAACATGGAGACAAGTATTTACACATTAACAAATGGTTTTGTAGTGTATACGTCCACCAGCTTCCTTTCTAGAAACTGAGGATAGAGCAGAAATAAGGCAAACACAAAACCTCTGTTGAATAGAGTTTACAGTTCAGTGGTAAAGGGGGACGCAGACATTAAGTGTGTTATGAATTTGCATGAGTGGGGAACCCCCAGTTGGCCAGGCCAGGGTATCCCACGCAGGCAGGGAAACATGCTGGGCAGATGCAGTGGGGGCGGCTTGTGGAAAGTCATTCACACTCAGGCGCTGCATCCACGTGGAGAGTTTATTATAATAGAAAGATGATAGGAAAGAGGGAGACAAAGAAGAAAGAGAAGGGAGAGAAAGCAGAGGTGTGTGCACCTCGTGGTGGGAAGAAAGAGAGCTGAAGAGGAGGAGTTTTCCCTTAAAACAAGGCTTTTATGTCAGGACTCAGGGCAGGGCGGCGCCAAGGGGCGGAGTTTCAAGGGGAGGGTCAGAATATTAACAAAGTGGATGAGTAAAACATATGTGTGGCAGGAAGAAAAGGGCAGGAAGGAGGATTGAGAGCAGTAGGGAGCTGGTTGTTGCGATTATAAGCAGAAACCAGAGAAGAGTTCACTGGGGCAGTGACACATGAGCAGAGACCTGAAAGGGGATGAGAATGGAGCTATGTGTACCTGCCTACAGCAGTTGGGTACCCAGAACAGGGTAAAGGGAGGATGAGTAGGAACCGAAGCATGTCTCTGAGAACCTTTCTGTGCTTGTCTACAGGTAAGCATGACACAGGACTTGCAGTTTGTAGGACTTTTAATTTGTGAATGTTCTATCCCACGCCTCTCCAACCCCACTTTCAGCCTCTCACCTCCGATCCTCGGGAAAATACTTCCTGTTCTAAAGAGGAAAAGGAAGAGCTGATGGGGCTGGGGCTGGAGGAATGTTGAAATATAGAGCGTGTAAGGACAGCTACAACTCACAATAGCTGGAACTCAGAGAAAGGAGTAAAACACAAAACAAACACAGTCTAGCACAGCTACATCAATGAAGGACCACGCATCTGACTACACATCTCAGCCAGTCTAATTGTATAATAGACTACACAAAGGAGGTTTTTCTAAGAACACCATGGTGTTCATACAACGACGAAATAGCCTAACCCTGACACATCTTTCTGAGAACCTGCTTTGTCCTTAAGTGATACACGTCTACACAGAATTGAGTCCACCCTAATGCTAGGTGGACAAAGGCCCGAGTTAGTTTGCAATTGCTTTGAACTATGACTTCAAGCTGTATCGATTGCATACTGCTTTTCAAAAATGTGTCTGAGTGTCAGGCGGTGGTGGTGCACACCTTTAATCCTAGCACTTGGGAAGCAGAGGCAGGCGGATCTCTGTGAGTTCGAGGTCAGCCTGGTCTACAGAGTGAGTTCCAGGACAGCCAGGGCTACACAGAGAAACCCTGTATCGAAAAACTGAAGAAAAAAAAAGTGTTTGAGTGTTGGCTTTCACATGCAAGTGCAATAATACGTTTGTGCCTGATGGCTACTGAGATCAGAAGAGGGTGTCGGAGCTTTGGAACTGGAGTTTCATATAGTTGTGAGCTACTGTGTGGGTGCTGGGAATCAAACCTAGGTCCTCTATAAGAGCAGCAAGTGCTCTTAACCACTGAGCCATCTCTCCAACCCAAGAACTGTACGTTTAAAGATACTATCTGGGGAAGAACATTGTGAACCTTGGCTTTTTTCTAGGGTAAATTCCTAGAAGGAAAATTGCCAAGCCAAAAGAACATTTACAATTCTGACACACAGTATCAGCTCTCCACCTCTAAGAAAGGGTCTATCATTTTACACCCCAAAAGATCACCACTAATGAGTGTCAGCACTGAGAAACTTTGCCAGTATAATATGGGGAAGAGGATGGCTCACTAATATTTGAAAAATGCAAGCCTGTTTGAGGGTGAATGTCTTTCCCTATGTTGATGGGCCACTCATATTTTCTCTTCAGTTTATTGTCTGTGCATGACCTTTGGCCTGTTTTCTATTGAAGGAGCATCTTCTCTTGTTGAATTTCCAGAACTTATTTACATATTCAGGATCTTTTCATCTGTCTTTAAAGTGCCACAAATACAATGCACACTGTACAGACAGGCACAGATAGGACAGTCTGATAACCATTTATTTTATATCATTTAATGTTGTCAGTTATAGTTTTATTCTTGGTTTCATAGAAAAATCTACTTTTTTGGTGAGCATAGGCTGAAAATGTTTTTTTTTCCCCGATGATTTCTGATCTAAATACTCTACTACCCGCCCCATTCTCATACTTTCCTGAACTCATTCCCCTGAACCAACTAGTCTTACACTTTTTCTTTTAAAGATGTGCATAAGGGCATTGCAGACTACGTTTGATTATTTAGGCAGCTGCAATGTTCGGGGTTTTTTCTCTCGTCAGAGATGACCTTGACAGTGAGACATGTGTGGTCGTTGGGAATCTATTGTCTCTCAAAATGTCTAACATTCTACTTTTTAGATAGTGGAGTGTGTTGGGTTTTTTTTTTAAAATCTATTCATCAAATACACGTCTTCATAACCAAGGAGTACCTTAACTCTCTCGCTGTTTTAGGTGCACTTTAATATGCAGCTAATTTTAATTTACCTATCTAATAATACCATGGAACACTTGACATTTCAGTAGCTTACACGTTAGATTGGAAAATATCTAGTTGATCATTTTTGTGCAGTAAGCCTGACTTCAGAGATAACTGCACAATCTTGAAGGCAAGTGGAATGTTGTCCTGTGGTATCTGGGGTCTCAGCCACCTTCACTCTACTTCCACTGGCTCAGAAGTCTGTCGATACACATCAAACATACCCTATTGGGTACCCGTCCTAAGGGGCATCTTCCTGGAGGGTTCTCTGCCTGCTCTATGTATTTCTAGAAAGCCCAAATGGGGGCTCCTTAAACATGGCCTTCTTCCAGACTCAGGTGTGGAAGGAAGTAGAAACAGCAATCATGAAAATGGCAGTGTCAAGTAGGCATTGAGGCAATGCCTGGCAGTTCAAAGCCACACCCTCCCACACCAGGGCACTTCTTGTAGACAAGCCTCAGCATGGCATTGTAGGAAGGGAGGTTTGGTTATGATCAAAGCCATGCCTGAAGGACCCGGAGCCCAGATTTGGGACATCCAATGAAGAACTCATCTTGGAGAGCTAAGTCCCCATGGGCAATGGAGGGAACCCAGCCAGAAACCTGGTACCTGAAATCTCCTAAAGCAGGAGTTAGGAGCAGCCCAAAGATGGGTCTAAGGCAGAGAAACTTCAAACTGGGGAAGGGACTGGGCTGAGAATCTAACACTCCTGGCCAGAGGTCCAGCACATCTGTGGCAAAGACACAGGGCCACAGGCAGCTAGCTCATTGCCAGATGTCACCAGAGAGGCAGAACAAGTTGGGAACTCAGTTTTAGGAGAAGAATGGGCTATGGACTAAGATGGGGGAATCAAGATGTTTTCTGGGATAATGATGAAGAGTGTGACCTGTACAGCCAGCTGGCGGGACTCAAACCTCCATCCTGTCACCCATTACCCACATGAGTTAGGCTGGGTTGCTCTGCTTTCCTCTGTGACAGTTTCCATGTTTATAAATGGCACTAATAACAGTGCTACATAATAGGGGTTTTATGAGAGATGAGTGAGTGGGAATATAGAAAATGCTTAGACCACACAATTTTTTAAATACCAGTTATTAGTGTTAATTTTATTATCATTAGAACTGGCATAAATATCAAAGCAGAGGATACCTTTGGGTTTCTTAATGCAGAATCACCAGCATGGTTGAGGTCTTCCTGGTTCCCTCTGACTTACAGATAGGGGCAAAGTGGTGGCAGAGAACTGTAGAGGCAAGGGGCCAGCAAATTCCTGAAAACGCAATTAGAAGAACAGCATTTTCTTCTTAGGCAACTGACAGGCAATGTGCCTGTTCTGAACCTATGGGTTCCCTGAGGCCTGTGGTAGAAATGTAATGAGATAAAAGACCCTGGAATGTTCTCTGCTACCCTGGGGACAACGCCATGGACTGGCTCCCCTTCATCTTCATCTCCAGGATGCACTGTTGCTTACAAGACACAGTTTCACACTCTGGCTTCACACTGACCCTCTTCCTAGGTCCCCAAGGGAACCCAGAGTTTAAGTTTCACAAGCCACGCCATTGTGATGCCGCCTTAGGACACAGAGATAAAAACCCAGTTGGTATAAGATCATCACAACGATAATAATGGTGTCTGCCATCCAGGAGTCTAATCGTGTGCCAATGCATGTTACCTGGTGAGTCCTTACAGCAACCGTGGATCATTTCCTATTTGCAAATGAGGACACTAACTCAGGAGGGTTGAGACTAAATGACCAGAAATGACTAAATGGGAGTCAGGATTCCAGCCCAAGACATTCAATAGCAGCACCTGAGCATTTGAGAGAGGAAATAAAGAATGCTTTGGGGTACATTTTTAAAGGGGATGCTGCAATTTTGACAGAAGGAGTTATGTACTGTCTGCTCCCTTCTTTTGGGGAATTGACACAGACTTGAAACATTTGTGAACCTCCTCCACCCCCACATCTGTTTTGATTCTCCGAGGACGTTGATTCACTCTGGAGACCCTGTCTGGGAGAGGCCAAAGTTCCCTGTCTGGGAGAGGCCAAAGTTCCCCATAGCTTCAGGGATCACAAAACCCTTTTCAACAAGATCCCTCAGGCCCAGGCCCCTAAAAAAGTATGTAATAAATTCACCATCAAAACAATCTCACTCGTTCCCTCTGAGACCATTATGCTACAAACAAAGGTAACATGATATTCCAATAAATATTTCTCCTGTGAAGTCATTAGGGTTTTTTTCTCCCTCATACACTAAACTGTATTCTTCAAATTTAATATAATTTCATAGTTCCCCCAAATCATTCATGGGTATACATGCGACACTCTAGTGCTCTACATCCTGTCATTTGAATAAGAATGATTATTAAAGTTTAGGCTGAGTTTAAAATGCAGAAGCATTTTACTGTTTTTATTATTAAAAAGCGCTGTAATGAAATATTTTAAAATGTTATAGCAATTATCTTTTCATTGCACGAACCTGCATTGTCAACTGTGCCACATTAAAATGTTAAATCATTATTTTAATATCAAATTACAGAAAGACAGAGAGAGGTTGCTCGGATTCATTTTCCGAGCAGTGCATTTTCTCTGTAACATTCTAGTGCCTGTGATCGGTCACGGCTGAGAGGTGCTGTATTATACAGGAAACACCACAGAATTTGGAGGGCCCAGACTTGAAATAACAAGGAGGTCTAGGGAATGTATGCTTCTTCATCATATATATATATATATATATTAAAAAAAAGAAAACCCAAAACTGTGGTAATTAGCTGTTTTTTGGGTCCACAAGCCTACGCCTGCAGGACATCAACAGGAAGTAACCTGGAACAGTTGGGTTTGTGAAAATAAAATGATTCCCAGAAACCATTGTATCAACGGTGTGCTTTGGCCATCAGTCTTGCGAACCCTGCTATTCCTGCCGGGCAGCTATGCTGGGTGCTCCCTAGCAGAGGTAACAGTAGAACACTGGGGCAGCTCAAGTTGCCCTGGGACAAGTGTTAATGAGGAAGAAACGTGGAGATGAGAGACTCTACATTCAGCCTCTTGCCTCTAAATGAAACCCGTACAGTCCCTACAATGTCATCTCTGAAAACTGAGCTGCGTGTCTTGATCACAGTGAATATAATCATTACACAGAGGACTATGACCTATCCCGTTAGGCAATTAAAAAAAACCAAAAAGTACAGTTTTAATAGATTTCATGAGAAGCTAATTGTATATAACTCCGGTTGCTTATGGGTAACTATCAGATGAGGTGCACCCTGGGTCAATAACTCACTTTTAAGCTCTTGAAATCACATGATCTTATTATCTGTGAAGTTTTTGAAAATGAGCTCATTATCATCAAAACTGAAAACCATCTGAATAGTACTAACAGGTTATATTATAAACAAATTGCACTATTCACAGGGAATTTCAGTCAGAAACCAGTGTTATGGATGTGTGACTAATTTGCACTGGTGTAATATACTTTGATACATCAACTCTGCCTTAAAAGAGGCACAAACCAAGAATCAGAACCTACACAAATTTTCTATTAAGATGGACTTCTGGTAAAGAGGCAGCTCCTTGAAATGGGAGTGCTTGGTGCTGTTGGTGGGAAAGCAAAGCCCATAGTTGCTGTGGAAAACAGTCTGAGCGTTTATCCATGAGATGGGGAATAACATCTTAGAGAGATTATCATCACTCTCCTGTTTATGGGAGCACTGCTTGAGAGAGCTAAGAGATGAGGTGGGTGGGGGTGGGTTACTAAATGCCCAGCAACGGATGAATGTATAAAGGAAATATTACCTGCTTCAATTTGTGTATACGCATATGACGGAATACTGCCCAGTCTTGATTTTGTCTACTCATTGAGCTTCTGTTCTGAGGATTGTCTTCGCTTCTTGCACCGAGCTCTCCAGCCCTTTATTTTTACTTTTATTCTATTTTTTACTTACTATTTTTACTTACTGTTTTGATACAGTGTCTCACTAAGTTGTCCTGTCTGGCCTTGAACTTGCAATCTTTCTGCTTCAGCCTTCAGAGCAGCTGGAATCTTAGACCTTTGCTTCCAGGCCTGGCCTGTGCAGCTCTTTACAAAGGAAGAAATTTGGCCATATGTGACAACGTATGAGACAAACTTTGGGGACATTATGCTGAAATAAGCAGGCCATAGAAAGACATGAACCACACGATGCTGGCCATATGAAGTACTTGAAGTGATCACATTCATAAAATCAAAGATCGGATGATAATTACCTGGGGCTTGCTTGGGGAGCAGAAACACTATGAATCCACAGACATAAAGGTTCAGTTAGGTTATGTGATTATGTTCTAGAAGTCTGCTATACAACCCTTACCCATAGTCCACAAATAATCTACTGTATGGTTAAAATGTGTTCAGTGTTGCACTCGTATTGTGTTCCTACCACAATAAAACCAGAATATAGTGTATGGAAAAAAATTCAATTAAAAATATATAAATAAAAACTGCTTCAACTTCTTTACCTTCTTCATTTGGTCCCGTGTGTTTAGATATCCTTAACTTGACATTGTCCCCAAACCCAAGAACAGACTGAGATGTTGACAATAAGAGTGCGGAAGTTTATCGACCTGTGCTTTGAAAACCAGTCCCTATTAGTTTGTGGGGAAGGCAGGACTGGGTAGAAGGATTGGGTCAAAGGAGGTGCGGAGCTGTGCCGCCTCAGCCAGTCCCACTGGGTGTCTGAGAGCGCACAGCCTCTCAAAGCGTTTCCAAAATGATGCAGGGCAGCCAGGTACAACGTGATACCTTTCGTGAACCGGTCGTTGGATGTGGGCTACCTCTGAGGAAAGAGCATTAACTCTGGACAAGACAGTTCAGCTCGGCTTACAGCTGTTTCCGGAGAGGGACTCAGCTGTGAGCTGGAGGTGGTGTGCCCTAACAGCTGGAGACGGAGTACCTTGGTGCTGAAGGTTGAGTGTGGGTGGCTCACCACAGAGCCCACGTACCATCATCCGCCTCAAACTCAGCCTCCTTTAACACGTTAAATTTCCTTGTCGCTTTCCTTTGTTATCGACTTCACGGTTTTTCCTTACCCAAGGTAGTAGAATAGAAGTCTTAAGAGTTCTAAAAATTGCCTTGGGCGATTTTTAACAGTCTGTCACATTTAATTTCCAGCATATTTATCCTTTTAAACAATTTTAAATAATTCACTACAAAGTGAAATCTGGCATAGGCCCTATCTGTCTTTTACTCCCTGAATTACCAAAGAAGCCAAGACAACAGATTTCTAAGCAGTTTTTAGGGCCTGGGCTGGGGACTGGGGATGCAACCCAGGGAAGGGAGGCTGCTGGTGTTTAGTTCTTGTAATAAAGAAGAAAACTTGAATCACTGGTCTTGCAAATAAGTACCAAATTGTCCTCTGGAATGCCCTATTCTGTTTATGAAATGCAAATTGAAGACTTGGAAAAGAATTCTGCTATTTTATGTAAAAAAAAAATAAAATTAACATGAGCTAAATGTTTCAGAGTTTAGATTAAAAAGCAAAACAAAAACCTCCTAGCTAGTGCTTAGGAACACAAGCCACATCTTCTACCAGTGACCTGTCTGTGAGAGACCTAGCCACCGCTCCGGCACCGTCCTCATGTACTCGCAGAGAAACATGAGAGATATTAAATTATAGTGTAATTAAATTAAATTAGCACTTTGCAATCACACCAATAAGGCTGAGGTGGCACTTGTGTTGTGAATCCTTACTTGCAAATCCTTTTACTTTGGGATAAGAACCTCCTGGCAGGAGGAGCTGTCGTGTAAAGGGGAAGTTTCAGAAGTCTGGACAAGGGCCTTTGCATCCAGGAGATTGTAAGAACAAAAATTAAAGCTAATTTGTTTTCAGATGTATAATATAATAATAATAATAATAATAATAATAATAATAATAATAATAATAATAATAGATAATGCTGTAGAGATGACACAGTAGATTAAGGCGCTTGCCACCAAGTCTGACAAACTGAGTTCAACCCTCCTGGAACCCACATGGTGGAAGCAGGCAACTGACCCCCACAAACTGTCCTCTGACCTCCACATCTATGCCACGGCTCATGCATGGCCACACACACCCCCAGACACACACACACACACACACACACACACACACACACACACACAAAATGGATGCAGTAAAAACTTATGATCTGTGGCTTTTGAATAATTTTACAGTACCAAAACATGCATCTAGATTACATACATTGGATGGCTTCATCTTATGAACATAAAGCTGTTTGAAACCTAAGCATACTTGGCTTGGGGTGAGTGGTAAAAGGCTCACTATAATAGTGAGAATTTTTAGGTGTGTAGAGAAAGTAACTATTGCTGATTGAACGGGTCAGAAGCCAGCACGGACGGATGGGAGCACAGGTTGTGGGCACTAGGTGTTCTCTCACACTTAGTGTGCGCATTGCTTGTGTCTGAGATACTTCCACGATACACTCTGGGTGGAAAAAAACATGATCTCAGATTTCTAACTATGCAGAAAGGAAAACAAGGCAAGAAAGCGCTTGGGGCACAATTTTTAACCTCCCGAGGCTTCTCCAAGTCCCATTGGATACGCGGGGAAGACAAGCTTCCTCCAAGAGTTGCTGCTAAAGTCTCTGGGGCCGCAGGGAGTGGAGCTGAAACAAAGAAGTGTCCGTGTGTTAGCGCCTACTTTCCCCATTACTGTCACAAAATACCCCCAGGAAAGAAAAAGAAGGGGGGAAAGGGAGGGGGTGTTATTTTGGCTCAGTTTGAGGATACGGTCCCTCATTGAGGATGCCATGATGCTCACACCGTGACTACGGATAGGAAGAGAGGAAGCGTGCTACGGCTCAGCTTGCTTCCTCCCTTCCCTTCTTACACAGTCCTGGACTCCACGGGATGGAGCTGCCCAAATTCAGGGGGATCTTCCTTCTGAAGTAAAACCTGCCTAGAAACATCCTCACAGGCCTGCCTCCTGGGTGACAATGAAAAATTGTCAAATACATACACACACACACACACACACACACACACACACACACACACACACACACACACACATTTCACTTCTGTGTGCTTATGCCTATTCACGAAAGTACACCTTCTCATCATGTTAGGTAGGGCCCCACTAGACAAACAGAATCAGTAGAGATACAGACAGACAGATAGATGGTACGTAGATCCAAAGACATAGCTTGGCTATATATGTGGAAAAGAGACTCAGGAAGAATTGTTTCCCGCAAATATGGAGGCTGAGACGTTTCATGGTCAGCTGCCTGCAAGCTGGAGACCCAGATCTGCTGGTGTGAATCTCAGTTCAGTGCTAGCCCCAGAGAAGATCCATACAAAAAGAAAAGGGTGGGGACCCCTCTTTCTTCTGCCTTTGAACCTCTTCAGGTCCTCAGCAGATCGGCTGGTGTCCATCCACACTGAGGACAACTGACTGCTGTCACATGTGTGTCATATTCTCCAGGAAACCTATGCTAACTGGCTGTCACACTCATCCTAAGAGTTCAGTGCTGTGAGTTAATTCAATGAGAGAACACCATAGGCTAGTCTTAACCCACCCTCCTTTTGCTGTTTCAATTCTGTCCAGCGTCTGATTGGTCCAGGTAACAATGGATGGATGCATAATAGCAACCTGCAAGAGGCCAGCTGAAAGGTGGGTAGTGACGAGTGGCCAACAGTCTTCATCTAGGTACACTTTAGAGAAGCCATCCAAACAGGGGCTGTTGAAAAAGTTTGTGGCCAAGTGGCTCACAACTTTCAACTGTATCAGATGCACCTGAAGACAGACTCCCTCCCCACCCCCAACCCCTCCCGCTCCCTCTCCTTCTTTTCCTCCCTCCTGTCTTTTTTCCTAGCATCACATGACAGGTTTCATCCCTAGTTGCTGGTTTCAGCATGTTTGTGATAAGGACTAACAATTTACACATTTAACCAATTTTCAGGTGATGCCAATATTGCTGGTCTAGGGATCACAAAGTAAGAAGAGTTCAAAGCAGGGAAGCCTCCGATGTCATTTTATAAAGTCTTTTGAGTTATTTTGAGCTTCTGGGGCCAATGGTGAGGCCGGCTGCCAGATGGATCTGACCAAATGACTAAAGGCAGAGTACTCTAATTCTAATGTCCCTTGATGGCCTGAGAGGAAGCAAGGACCATGGGAGGGAGCCACACTGCCTATAGCCCTGGAGACGTGCAGAGCCCCATTTGCTGATTTACTTCCTTGTAAATAATAAAGTTGTCCAACTTTACCTCTTGTCGTGCCCACAGATTCTATTTCATTGTCTGCTTGAAGTACTGCTGTTTTTACTTTAGGGAACCACTGTTCCCATCCAGATGAGTCTAGAATCTTAGTACGTGCTCCTGGGCCTCAGGGGTAAGTGACCTTATTCCCTTGATGCTATCCCTCTGCCACATGACCAAAGTCTAGCCAATCAGAGTTCTGCCTCAGGAATTTTCTAAGATTTATTAGTGGGGGCAATTCTCCCTTGGATCTGGCTACAGTGGTCAGAATGTTAATAGCTGCTGTTAGCCACACCTTCTTTCACCAGGAGAGTGCCTGTGAGAAGGAAAAGGCTAAAGGCAAGAGGAGGGATGGATGGGAACAGCGGGAGAGCTCTGCTAGCTGCCAATAAAGCTTGGAACTGTTTGGATTACTTCAGCTCCAGGGCCTCTGTCAGTATCTTCTACCTTCTCTCTCGGCACCCTGCTTTACCCTACCCACCCTCCTTTTTTCCCCTCAAGTTTTTCAGTTGGATCTCAGTCACTAGCAAAGGCAGGACCGCTGAGCATTATCCCCATTATGCTCAGATACACCAAGGACAGTAGAGAAGACAGGGAAAAGCAAGCCATGGGAAGCTGTGTTGATTGAGAGACCTCATAAGGACTGTCAGGCTCTTAATGCTGCAAAAGACCAGGGTCACACTAAGGACAGAGATGCATATGATGACTAAAATGGAAGCTGCCCCTCCACTCCCACCCCATCCCCCCAAAAAAGCCTTGGGAAGAGCTCCTTAGGCTCCTTCCTGTGGGCTCTGTGCCGACATGAACCCCTGCATCTTGGAGTCTACCTCCCATTCTCCACTCACTTCTGCCTAACCAATGCTTTCCAAATGCTCCAGTCCGAACCCCAGAATGCTAAGTATAACTCTGTTCCTGATGTGCAGAGCTCTCTGTTTCTGGCCAGTATGGGTTGCCAGTTAACCTCTTTGAATGAGGCATCCCATTCGATCCTATTAGGGACCCCCAAAGAACAACAGCAAAATCCCAAAATGTAGCACGAAGACACTCCACTGTGTATGTGACAAATGCCTGTCTGAGAACAACAGGGACAGTGTCATTGTTTGAGTTCCCAAACAACCAGATGAAAATATTCCTACCTGAAGAAGTAAAATATGCCAGAAAGCAGCAGGTACGAAAAATAGAGGGACTTGAGCTGTTTCGAGCCACGGCCAGTTGTAGGAAAAAACAGTACTACCTAGAAGGGTGTTTTTTAGCACAGAAGGAGGACTTGCCACAGCGGTCTATGGCAGGGGCTTCTGCTTGCCCTGACTTCCGACCCACCGGGAAGCTCGCTGGAAGAGTCCCCACCTGTCCCACCCTTTCCAGTATCCAGAGTTCACATGAATCTAAAGTAAGTCCTAAGAAATGGCTTGGGCGAATTTCTGGTTCCAAAGCCTTTGCTTCTCCCTGCAAAGATGAAATTGCCTGCCTTCACGGGGCAGCTGTGAAGAGCAAATAACAATGCCTGCAGCAGTTGGGGGGGATGCAGAAAATGTCCTCAGCCCTCAGCAGGTGCTGGGGGTCATCGCTGCAGAACACCATTCCCACCCTCTTCGGTCAAGGTCCAGGGACACAACTATGAAGGACACTAACCTCCTTGCTGATATGAGTCAGGTTTTTCTAACAAGTGTCCCCTCCCACAAATGAAATCAAAATCTACGTTCATCTCAGTTATAAAGCCATGTGTTCAACATAAACATGATTTTGTACACTAGAAGAGAAGGAAGGAAGGTAGGAAGGAACTCTTACAAGTTATATTCCACCTGAAAATTTAATGCTTCATGATAGAAGAGGTACTTAATGTTCACTGAGGCGTGAGTGAAACAATAAAACCACCAAACAAAAGATATCTGAAAGTCTTTTAATTCTACGATATAGGTAACTAAGTATATTTGCTTTATATAAAAACATACATTTGGTCCAACATTCCCCCAGTATTAACAAAAGTTTACTTTTAAAAAGATAGAGAAAGGTTGGGAGGGTATGGTTTAAATATATTCTACAATTTTAAAATTTAATTTTACACATTGCCATGCTGTTCCATCACATATGCAGGAAAGGGGAGAGGGATGTTTTCCAGACTTGAAAAAAATTAATCCATGTTCCTTGGCATCGACAGATAATGTTATATTTAAAATATACATATATAATGTGAGACCCATTATCTAATAAAAGCCATAAAATCTAGCTTGTTCATTTTGTGGCTTATAATAATTGGAAGTTGATCAAAGAAAACTACTTCCATTTTTATGACATTGTTACTATTTTTATGGACAGAATTTAAAATGTATGATAAAAATCCAATATACAATAATTGAAACATACAGTCCAACCTCCCAAGCTTTGATAAATCTGTTCCTTTCTGGCCATTTTCAGTGTTGCTATAGTGAACAGTGTTGACAAGTGGCTGAAAAAGCTTATAAATGGAATTCAGATCATAGATAAAACTGAACATAAACTATCTTGCAACATTTCTGCATGTTGGGAGGCCTGGTTTGTGCCACAGATGGCCATCTCCCAATAATACATAAAACACTTCTTTCTGGTGCCCAGCACACATTGTTGAACGCACAGGTCATTTGAACAGAACAATAATTCAATTCACTTCATAATGATCTCACTAGGAGCCAACACAGACACCGGGGGATGCTGTTAGAAGAACAGAATTGTACCGGAGTTTGAAAAATTAAATTCTTAAAAAGCCACCATGCTCTCTTGTCAAAATAGCACTTAAATGTATGCAGTGTTTAGAGACGAGGCAGGCTCGCTGAGTTTATTTTAGTCGCTTGAATTATACTCTGTGTGTCTGTGCCATGCTTCTTCAGTCTCCACTCTGGAAGCTTTCCTGAGAGGGTCAGTGATGGCCACTGAGCCCTCTATTGGCTTATTGGCTGAGTCCATTGAAGAAGAAGCCTTGAGTTCGTCACTTTCTCTTCTCTAATCGTTGAGGTGGCCGTCATTGAAGACTATGGAGCGTTTCTGAAGGACACATGGGAATCATTAACCAGTCCAATAAAATGACCTATTTATGTAAGCAACAGTTATTATAACCTCACCCCCCCCATGGCCATATTTCTCTAAAATAATTTCTTATTTTTAGGGCTACTTAAATTTCAAGCTTGTAAGGCTTAAGATCTTGGAGTCCCTATGTTAGCAGTGATGAATGAACTAAGCCAGGAGAAAGCAGAATTAGAGGACTTCCAGCATCTGGATGTTTTTTACTCCTGACACATCTGGAATCCAGGCACCAGCGCGCTCTCAC